>JAPMOQ010025070.1:1451790-1480255 GCA_026543055.1 Argiope trifasciata | reverse complement strand
TGATTTAAGGTATCCGACTGCTTTCAAAGGAAACTTTTTGAAAAATTTGATTTTTTCAAAACTATTTAAAACTGTGGCTTTTAGATGTATTGCCAATTACAATGCAAAAAACTATAAATATAACACTATTATTTAATATATTTTGAGAAATAGGAATAATTGTAGTAAATTTTAATGAAATTTAACCAAAACGGTTTACACTCTACACAAAATTGTAATGTAGAAGGCATATTTTACTTTGCACACAAATTATGGATTATAATAATGAATGAAATGAGCCAAAATCTAAGAAAAATGTTGAGATACAAAGAAGTTACGGGTAAGAGTATACGTATATATCCATTTGTTTTTACAAATTGATAACTTAATTTTTTTTAAACTCCTATAAATGAAAAAGAGTTTCTCCAACAATAAAGCTTTTGGTTTATCTGAAATACACTCTGAAATTTTCATGTAAGTACCTCTATTAATTTCTGACATATCATGTTAACGGTGGTGAATTTTTATGAAAATTAAAGTTTTGAGAAAGTTGAAGTTAAAGACAAGTGTTAGCTGAAAAAATATGTGACCCTGGATGATAGGTCAGGCCTTCCTTTTCATAGAAAAGATAATCTATTTTGGAAAGAGGAAGGTCTGAACTACAAGAAATAACAATAAAAATAAAATTCCCCATTGTGGTCAGTAACAAGTATTTTTAACGTAGTCGGATGTATATGTATATATATATATATATATATATATATATATATATATATATATCAGAAGGCACTTTTGAAGATAGAGATCCTACTTCCGATTTTTAAAATTACTTTAATCCCTCTTTGGATGGCATAATTTATTTACAAGATGGTGCGGACAAGGCACGGACAACAAACAAGACAAGAAGTCGAGGAAGAGAGTGAAAATAACCATCCTTCGTCTTATATATCATATTTTGGTAGGAAAAATGTTTTTTCTTAGTGCTTATACACCATTAAAATTACGATAGGGATTTCTCCACTTGTCGATTCTGATTAGGGAAAAAAGGAGTCTTTTCAAAACAGTTCTTTTTTAAAATCTGAGCTTACTGGAAGTTTTTCTGTCCTTTGATACAGAACGTGTGAATTGCCGACCAATGAATTTTTCAAACCTTCTCTTGATTTAATAAAATAGAAGAAATGGAATGAGATCAGGAAATAAGTGAATGTTTTACTCTGAAGTTGATATGGTTTGATTTGATAAAAGTTTGGGAATTAATTAGTATATATATATACTCATCACACACACATAAAGAAAGAGAGAAGTCGTGTGAATGTTTCAAACCAGTTTAGATTGGTTAATGACATAAATTAATTAAACCAAAAGGCAAATAACGATTTAAAAATAATAATGTTCTCACATAATAGATTGAAATTTGTGATAGTAGATTTCATTTTTTTAACCTATTTAACCATAAAATGATATAAGGATAATTTTTGTAAAAATTGTTTGGAAGATATCAACACCAACTTCCATGGGCAAGTCAGCGATAATCCACCTGTTGACAGTTAAGCCTATTTTAAGCACAATTAAACTTTCTATTCAAAACAATTGGTAGCTTCTTCCCTCTGACTAAATAAACTATTTTGTTACGCAGAGAATCATTTCCAAAACATATAATAAAATTTTGCACTTTCATCGATTGACTAAGCGCAGTGTTTAATTAAATGTAGCTATAAATATATTCAATGGAATAGTCTTAAAATAATACGATATTTTGTTTACATTTCACTGTTGCCAGACATCACTGATTTATAAGAATCGTTTCTGTATCTGGTTAGCGCAATTTAGTTATCTGTTGTGTTATATAGTAAGCGTTATATACTTAACTATTGTATGATATGTTAGCGATGTATAGTTATTTCTGTAACATAGTATAAAATTGTCTCCTGAAACGTCTGTTTCAGGAAAGTTGTTTGAAAGAGAAAAACTCTAGAAATACTTTCTTAATATTGAAAATATTTGTAGCATTTTGGAGGGTATGTTTTTAGTGTAGTAAAGTCGTGTCAAAATAAAAGAGGGGGATTTTATAATTGCGATTTTAATTATTTTCTATTACGATTCGCGCATACGTTAAACAGCAAGAGCTGTGGTATGCAAGTACGATACAGTTTTTTTAATACCTGATTTTAAACAGCTATTCAAAACTCATTATGTCCAAAAAAGAAGATCCAACATTTGCCGCAGCACATTAAATGCTAAAACACTTCGTTTGTTGCGTGATAATGAAAATGTGGAAAAAAAAAAACATTAGCCTTGCCAATATCAGGGAACAAATGTCTACACTCAGGAAAAGAGAGCCTCCTTTTGAGCGAAATAACCTTCTCTTTTTGAATCTCACTTCAAAGGAATTACAGACAGAATAAATCTCAGGCAGAAAAATGCATATAAATTTGGGACACAGAAGAAGTGAAAGAAATAACATTTCTGATTTTTGGTAAATTTTTTCTGTTCCATGTATACTGCGGCCAATGTTGTGCGGTACTACTAGTATATCTATCTTTTAAATATAATAGATAATGAATCATCCAATTGGATAGATGGCTCAGTACAAAAAATTATCGACTGATGCCTCAGTTGGAAGCTGTGAATTACAAACGAGTCTTGCGGTTGTCGACGTGTTAAGAACTTCTGTTGCTACTTTAAATAATCTAAAAGAAATCTTATGTTTTTGAAAAAAAGTTTCTAACCTTGGCATTTCTGTTTCGATATATTCATCGCTGTTTATGTTTTTTGAAAGGTTTCGGAAAAAACTTCAACGTAAATTTATAAAGAAAAATTGAGATTTTAATTCTGCGTTTTTTTTATTGAGTTTATGCCTACACGAATTAACAGTGTTTCCTAAAATAGGCCGACGATTTTCAAAAATGTACAACAGAAAAGCACCGTCGATCGATAATTTTTTTAACTGTAACCAGAAACAGTGTATGAGGGGGGGGGATTTATCCTCTGTCACACTTGAATTTGCTGCAAGATTTTTTTAAACTTAGCCGTTTTCCTGTTATGCATTTTTGAAAATCGTCATTCTATTTCAAAACAACTGTCTATCTAATATGTATGTGAATTTGATGTATCCTGTTAAACCAGTAAATGAACAAAAAAAAAAAGGATCGAATAACGAGTTTGAAAAATGTATTTCCCGTTATTCTAAATTTAATTACAGTGACGATATCGAGTACATAAAACATTTATTTAAATTAATTCAACACACGTGTGTATAAAAGCAGTATTTACTAGAAAAAAATACTGTGACACAAAATATTTTCAAATATTTTAACTTTGTTAACAAAAATTAATTATAGCGACTCAAAACTAATTTAATTGCAATGTGAGAATATATAAAACCATTGATAAAAAATGAAAAAATAATGTAATAGAGTAAAAGCTCTTTATTCGCGGGGTATATGTTTCATAAATATGCCGCGAATACAGAAACCGTGAATACGGAACGGTAATTTGTATGGGATACGTTCTTAGGTGACAAAGTAAAAAAAAAATAACAAATATATAAAAAAGGAATTTAATTGAAGTTTTTGAACATTTTGATTAATATTTTTAAGGCTTAGGCAATGGTTTGAAGAATTTTGTAATTTTCTCTTGCTTGGCAGTTTTTAAAAGCTCCTTCCATTCAGACTGATACGCAGCAGTCGCATTTGCGATTTGCCTCTTAAAATTAAGACTTCGTTCCATAGACGGATCATTAATCATAAAGAAATCGCAAAGCTCATTTGCCATTCTTAAACCTTCACTAATATTTTTCAAATTAAATGTCACGTTTCTAGTGCTTGTTGAAGCCTCTTCTTCAATGGGTTGTGAATTTAACATAAGTCAGTTTTAGTCAGAACTTCATCTTACGATTCAAGCAATTCCAGATGGTCACTTGATTCTATCTGTTCGAACCCATCTCGTCCTATTCCATTCGCGATTTCGGCTATGTTTGCAGTTTGCATTTAACAACAAACTTTAGACAAAGTTGTAATAAGATCTATTTTACTTTTTTATTAGTCCATTTGACGGCATTTTCAAAGGATATTGGGTTGGATACCTATTGGAGTCCTTTTATTATTATGTATGTACTTATTAGATCCGCGAATAAAGAAATATTTAGCCGCGAATATAGGAATTGAGTCGCCATTTTTTAATCCGCGAATAGTGAAAACGCAAATAAAGGAAGAGCGAATAAGGAGCTTTTACTGTACGATATAATTAAAAATATTTTAAAGAAATTTATTACAATTCAAAAATGTTGAGGTGATAAAATTGGTATCATTATAAGTTTAAATTTAGAAATTTAAATATAATTTTTATGTTATGATCAAGTACAAATTTATTGAAGAATATCTTTAGAATTTCAATTATTTTCTAAGCAATTAAAAATTCAATCAAAGTTATGAGAATCCTTTTTTTTTAAGAGTACAAAGTACTAAAAGCAAAAAGTAACAACGCGTTAAATTTCGTGTAATTTGTTGCCTGTGTAATTAATTGCTAATTGTTCTAAGTGTAATTGTCTGCTCTAGTAATGCCGAAAATAATTGCAAGTGAAAAAGTAAGGTCAGACTAAAAACTCAAACTCATCACGTTAAAATGTTTCTCTCCTCTCTCTCTCTCTCTCTGTGTGTGTGTGTGTGTGTGTGCGTGCGTGCTGTTATTGACATAAAGTGCATCTTTGGCTAGTAAGATGACATAAACATTACCACATGCCACCTTGTCAAAGTCCGGGAGTCCCTGTCAGCTGACTGACTGAATCAACTGAACTTCTGTCAGTTGATTGGCGCATGGGTGGGCGCGTACACGCACATAATTCTTTATTAATAGCAGAGGTAACGATCGAAGAAATTAAACAATGAAACTGTATTTCGCCATCATTTTTGAAGCTACAATACAAAAACTTGTGTTTACATAATGAAACAGTATTAGTCATCTTTAGTGAACAATTAATTTACCTCATTTTTTGAGGGTGGGTGAGGATAAACTATTAATATGGGACATATATTTTTAAACAATTTCACCTTGTTATTTGAACAGAGAAAATTTTTTGAACCAATCTAGTACTAAACATTGCACTTTTAAATTGAAAAAAAAAACCGTATATTCTATTAAATAAAAAACGAAAATGAAAATCCAACTTTGGAATTAATATTCAAGGAAAACGGTTTTAAAAAAAATCTTATTAATAACATAGATAAAAGCATATGATCACCGTTTTGTCGGTTGAGTTTGAATTTTGATTTATAGTAGTCATCGATATGTTTTGAATTAGTTACCTCTTACTTTACTTCGGTATTTTTCTCCCTTCGAATAATTATAATAGTGAAACGATTTTCAACATTATATTGCATAATTTTCTTTAAGACGTCATTTTATGGGGGTAGTTGTATTTTGGTGGATGTTTCAGAATAAAAGAGTGAAAATGCTTTCAGGGATATTCAATTTTATGGATACCTTGTCCAAAAATATGCGAAGGATTAATCCCTCAAGCTACGCTGGTGACAGATATAAGCTTAACAAGCAATCTCTCATAATGCCAGTCCAAACATTGATGGTGTAGAGTAGTTATTCATCGGCCTGCTTTCCTACTTCAGGTTTTCCAGATACACATTCGGACCAGTTATACACAATTATCATGATCGAATCATAGTTTCATTTTGAGAAAGAGACCTCCACCAAACAGGTCAATAAGCTTGCGTTACGGCCTGTTGCTTCCCTGTCACAAAGATCGTATTAAATGTTTGGAACTCCTATTTTGCTTTCCTACGTTATTGATTTGTGTTTCCAATACACCTACAATTGTTCAGTTACTCTGAATTAAAAAGTATGCACATACTTAGATTTAAAATCATTTCGAAACCTTCAATAAATAATCTTGCTTTTAGTTAGGTTTTATTAATTACTTTAAAGTATCCGACTACTTTAAAAACAATGGTTATCGACCACATTGGCGAATTTTTAAAAATTGCTATTTCTTGTAGTTTAGGCTTTTCTCTTCCCAAAACAATTTATCTTTTCTAGGAAAAAGAAGGCCTGACCTAACAGGATCACATATTTTCCAAATAAAATTTGTCTTTAACTTCAGTTTCCTCAAAGCTTTCATTTTCATAAAAATTCTCCACCATTAATAATAGAGTCATTTACATAAAAATTTCAGCACGTGTTTTAAATAATAAAGGCAATGAAATGAACCAAGTTTTATTGTTGGTGAAATACTTTTTCATTTATAGTTGTTTTTAGAGAAATCAAGTTTTGAATTTATGGAGAAAATGCCTATATACGTATATTTTTACCCATAACTTCTTTGCACCTCAACAGTTTTCTTAGATTTTGGTTCATTTCATTCATCATTATGTACTATAATTTGTGTACAAAGCAAAATAGGATTGCTGCATTAAAAATTTGTGTTGAATGTTAATCGTTTTGGTTAAATTTCATTCGAATTTATTACAAATTTTCCTGTTTATAAAAATATTTCATATTTTCAAATAATTTTGTTGCATTTATAGTATTTTGTATTACAATTGACAATACATCTAAAAAACCATAGTTTTTAAAAAATCCAATTTTTCAAAAATTTTCCTTTGAACGTTGTCGGATACCTTAAACCTTATGTTTACTCGAAAAGGAATTGCTTTCGTTGGTATAAAACCCAGCACTGAATATTCATTCCACCTATTCAACCAACAGAATGTAATAGACAATACCCTATTTTAGTTATTTTGTTATGTAAGTTATTGGCTTGGTAGATATTGGACATAATATGGAGAAGTAGCGAAGTCACCTTAGAAAATAGAGAATCAAATTTTAAACTTTTTTAAGCTTTGAATTTTGTCTAAATGTTTAATTCGATGGGCTCCAGAATAAAGATAAGTCAGTCATGGCAAGACAGAGACGTTTTATGGCTTATGAAATGAAATGTGGATTCTGCCACAGTAGTGAATATGCTTGAGAATTGAGAGTGGGTTAGCTCATTTTACAACAGATTAACATGTGTTAAGTGAAATTTCTACAACCTGTCAGTCTTCAAACAGGCCACCACCAAACCTTTCTCGCAATTTTCTAGGGTGCTTTGATGCCTGTCCAGTTTACCGACATCAGTAAACTAGAGGGGCAAGGGAGAAACATGACTTTACTGGAATAACACGTTAACACCGCACGTGTACAATTACTAATGCACTGATATTTTGACGTTGTTTTAAGAGTCAAAGAATAAACCTTTTGAAGACTCCTATCAAAAGAAAGTAAATCTGCCTCTGAGCTTAATCTTAATCAGATTCTAAAACGCATAAAGTAAGAAGAATAAAATGCTTTCAGATCTAAATCGATGATTGAAAGCAAGATGGAAACAAATGAGCAAAATTATAAAACTATCTTATCATTTAAGAAAATATTTATCACTATTATCTTTCTATACAATATACTTCCATCGCACAAAATAAATACAACAATCTTATTTTTATTCAATACAGCACAATTCGAAGACTAAGATTATTTTTACTCTTTTGTGATACCTTGCATATATACATTTGATAACGTACCTTCATTTCCAAAGAGTGTATATTTATAATTAGAAGCTTATATATTTTTATTATTTGCATACATTTCTCACTATGACCGACCATTGATTTAGGACTTACGAATTTATTCTTTCCTACCAGATATGTAATAAGTAACTTGATTAGAGTGCGTGATGCAAACAATTGTTGCATTTTTTTCTTCTAAACATTAAAAATGACTGAAATTTAATAATCAGTTGCTTTTGAAATCAGCTGTCACATCAAAACTTACATACCAAAGTTCCCGATAACTGAAAAAATCTAATGAAAAAAATAAATTTCTTTGTTGCTAAGTTTTTTGACACTAGGACGTGCAGCAACATAGAAAACTGTCATTATGCGAGAAAAACCAAACATGATTTAGTCTCTCGATTTTTGACTTATCACTTTTACTCTCATGCGCAATTACAAACCATTGGACAATGTACTGCTTGATGGATTTGATGCAAAATTCATACAGAACTATACTTTAGATGTTAAAATCGTTTGCCAAATTTTATACATAAAGCACTTCACATTTTCTAGTTATCGTGCTCACTTACACTCTTACAAGTAAATAAATTTTTGTGGTTTTCCGAGCGCAAATGTCGCCAATGTGAACCAAAAGCGAGACTAGTTGCAAAGCGAAGCGAATGACAAAACAGGCGAAATTAGGCAGAATTTTACATTATTTGGCGATTTTTCCCTGCTTCCGCTTAACGGAAAAGTACAAACATTTCTTATGAATGGGCCTTGATGAAAATTTTATGGATATCTAGAAATGGGTTTAGACCACATATCAAATTTAATTCATTTATTAACTCAAAGTCCTTGACAAAAAAATCTCCTTGTTTTGATATTCTGACGTAAGAATATTTGATATAAATTATTCAGTTCATTTAAAATTTTATTCTACATAGTCTTAATTTTCATTTTTTATTACAGTTTAAATGTCAATGTGTGCATTCTGGTATATGTGACGTAATATCGTGAAGTCTTATTGTGCATGGTTTGCAATTTCAGGAATTCTTTAATTCAAAGTTTCGTTATAGTGAGATGAAGATCACTTTAAAAAAAACTTAATCTGTAATAATCCACAAAATCTCTTTTATAAATATTTTGAATTTTATTTAATGTTTGAATTAATAAATGTTTATGACGAACACGTGATATATGGATTATCAGTCCATCTAATAGATATCTCGTTTTATAACGCTAAAAAGTTTGCTTAGCGCAAATGATATTCTTAAAAATAGAATAATACAACGTTTTTTTTATCACAATTTACCTCTTAAAATAGTGTCCTCATATTTAAAAGTTATTCAGAAATTTTTATAATAATCACAATCTTCTTCATTATAAAAAATGCCCCTCATTTTGAAATGCATTCGTACAGATAGTTAACAATGAACAGAAGTGCTTTGCCATATCTACCATATTTATGAGTTGATTAAAAATCGACAAAATGTCTTCTCATGGTATTTTATTGCTAAGAATGTTACTAACTGATAAAAAATATAATAATTAAAATGTAACATATAGAAAACTGGCCTAAAGAAAAAGCAAATTATGATGACATTTCAGCGTTATATTTACATACCATAATATGTGCTGCTATCTAGTGCTGAATTTAGTAAATAAAAACGTACTATTGAAAGAATACAGGAGAAATGGATTACACAAGAGAAAGAATGTGCCCTTTTTTAAAACATAATTAGGAAATAATTTTTTTATAAATATACCATAACATTTTTGAAAAAATAATTTATTTTAAAGATCTAAAATTTTCGCACTTGATAGTAGTTTAATAATTTAATTTATCATTCATTTTGCGGAAAACATATAATATTTAATTTTAAATCAATTTATGTTTCTATTCCTATTATTTATATAAATGTTAATTTGAAAAAAATCCTGTCATAACTGTTTATGGACTAATCTGTTATTGAAAGTTTTTACGTATGGAAAAATAGTTCAATTTCGAATTTACAGTAATATAGCCATGTTTTCACACTTTAGATGGCACCACCAGCTCTATCTTGAAAAAAATTTGGTACTGATTAAATTAAATAGATGGCAGCACTAATAATTTTCGCATTCTTTCGGAAGTTGTAGTGAGGTCTTAGCCCGATTACATTTCAGATCACGTATCTTAATTGAAAGATCGAATAATGAATATTCACTATTTCTAAAAGTACATAACATAAAATGATCTAGAATGCAGCATTAATATATGTTCTGCTATTCGATGATAATTGATAGCATGTTTTTAAAATTCAGTGATAATATTTTCATTCTTCCCATTTTGAAAAAAAATGTGAAGCCTTTTCTGTTTTTATGTCGGTTGTTTTTAAAAAAATTAAATTTTCACTAGAGTAAAAATATTTTGAAGGAGTCTCAGAATAGTTAAAAAGTACCGAATACTCACTACAAATTATTACTGCCATTCTAAATTAAATTTTTCTGGATAAAAAGTAATGGTTTTGATATTATTTTTTGATTATTTGCATTTTTCTTCTTGCTTATCAAGCCTTATTATCGACATTAATTATAAAATTCACTGAAAGAGATTTACAAAGGATATTCACATTCTCAGAAGGATTTTTTTAAATTAAAATGTTTCGGAACATAAATTTCTGGAAGCAGCTATTAGAAATGATAAATTTCATCTATTACATTAAAATATATTCTTATTTCAAAAAATTACAAATATTCTGTGGATTTAAGAATAAGTTCTCACGATTTTTGAAAAGCGTTGTAAAATGTACGGTATTAAAATTTTAAAACGTAAAAACATCATTTTTGAATAAGAACGTAATTAAGCGTTTTTTTTTAAAAATCCGAAATGGAAAAACCATACATCATTATTTCTACATGAAAAGCAAACTCGGTTCAAGTATCCAAAAACGCTATGTACTTCTTCAGAAACTTATAAATTGAAACCGCTGATAATAAGAAAAGAATATGTCGACATACAAATCAATTTCAAAGTGTCTTAAAATATAACTTAGGGAACAGTAAATTATTAAACCAACATTTGTAATTTTAAAAACTTAAATCATACTATTCATCATCTTATCCTGAGGTATGTGGCTCAAAAAAGAACAATTTATAAAACTTTATAAGAAAACTATTCAACAGAAAATAAATCAAAATGCATTGTGATTTTTGATCAATCATGGGTTTACTTTAAAGACTGGAACAAAAAAATAGGTTTATTTAATGTTGGAAACGAAAACTTCAAAATAAAAAATAATTTCAAACCTATTTTCATTAATTTAAAGACGGTTTCAGTAAAGGATTTATGCTTGCCTTAAAATTATCGTACAATGTGAATTTAAAAATCAATTTCATGCTCTTTTTGTTCAAGTTCAATCAAATTCTTCTTGTTGCGTGTTCCACTTCGCTAGACAGCTTTTTACTGCCCCGAAAGGAATGTTAGTTTGACTGTTCGGTTAATGTAAGGTTGGACAATACTTATTCAGCAGTCGACCACAACAAATCCAGTCGATTTTGCTATGTTCAGTGGTGGCGGGGTGGTCGGCTGTATGTAAGAGGAAGAAGGCAACCACTTCGCCACCAGTGAACGAAACATTCTAGACAGTATTTCTTAAGCTAGACTACTGTCTTTAGCATAATTTGTGCATAATACTGGCCGATTCGCCAAACTTCTTCGAGGCAATTGGTCCCTAGTCACAAAGTGGCAATTACTATCCTTTCTCTTCATCTTCCCCTACAACTATCTTCCCGTTAATCAATGAGCAGATCATCACTTTATGAAATGCTCCTCGAAGTCCTCAACATTCCTCTGAATTCTTGTCCCCAATAATAGAAATTCAAACATTTTTAAGCTTTCAAATAGTTGATTTAAAAAAACATAATTTTTAACATCATGTTCTTCCGTGTTTTAAGATTATCTCTTGAGTACTATCTGGTTGTCTAATGTTTCAAGAGATTCCATTTCCTTATACTGATGACTTTAAATGAATGGAAACTTTTCGAAGAAACCATAAATGTAGACATATTATGTATTGTTAGACTACTCTATAGAAGACAGTACGAAGATTCAACATCCAAAACATTATTCCATTAATATTAAACAATATTCAGCCTTCTTGCTCCCATACTTTCCACATAAGAGCCCAAAATATAAAGATGTAAGGGAACTATATTTAAAATATGTCCAACAAAAGGATATACAATTCTATGATTCGCGACAACACGACGATGAAGCAGATGAGCCAGACGTTACTAGGGGGAAGTGAGACGAATAATGAAAATAGAATTATTTGTTTAAAAAACCAAGTTGTATGTATATTTTGTTAGTTTTCTTTAAATATTTAATAATGTTATTGTAATCTGCATTTTTATCTTTAAATATTTTTCATAGAAGTAGACAAACTATCTATTTGGTTGCCAGAAAGAGGTAGCTACAAAGTTTCAACAATGCCGCCGTCATCTGTAAAAAATATTTTTGCATGAAAGTGAAAATATTATCATAATATGTAAGAAAAATTAATAAGTTGATCAAAAAGAAAACGTTCGTGTTTTTTTTTCTCTTACGAAATGTAGGATTTTAAAAATAATTCCATAACTGCTCCTAAAACTCTTCTATTATGTTATTTATCGAAAAATGAGGTTATATAATATTATAACCTGTATAATATTAGTTTATAATTTTTTACACATTAATATTTAATAATTTTTCCTTTTTCTATTAAATTATTACGAATTTAACAACCAGAAATTAATCAAAATATCTTTATTAGAATATTTCCATTTATTATAACGTCAAAAGCATCTCGTCTTTTCTGATATTCAGTGTTTTTTTCTCTGGAGAAATTTTAGCACCGAATATGCAAGGGGACAACCATCACGTAGTTTTCATCCTTCAAATTGATCACACTTGTTTTACTTCTTGGGATGCAGTTATAAATCTGTAATTTTGCTTCCCTGTCAGTAGTTTCACGTTAGGGAAGAGATCTTTACAGTTAGTTTAATGACTGTAGAATGGTTTCAAGTCAACGCTCTTTCCCATGGCCTTGGGGATAAATTTTGCAATTATTTAATATCTTGGTGATGTGATAAATTTTTGAAAAAATAAATTTTTGAGTCCCGAATATATAAGAGCCTCCCTTAGGGCTAGAGTTCCAGCATTTGATGCCGTGTCATGGGAACAATAAAATGCAGAATCGGACCAAAATAAAGAGTGAGTTCTTGACGAAGTGTTATCTTAAAAGGTTTCTTTTTGAAGTCTTTATGTAATTGTGGTTATTTAATGATAATTTGCTGCTTGTGGGCTGCCGTTTACTTGAAGTTCAGTTCTTTCGAACGTTTTGACTGTGTTTCTCTAGTTTTCTTGAAGAATACAAACTCGTTATTCTTCACTCTGTTGAACATTTTCACCATACAACCATCGGATGGATTGTTCCTTAACGTTATTGTTAGGAACAGAGTGAAATGTTTCACAGTAGGTAAGGGGATAAGTCGTAAATATAAATAGAAACATATTGAACCTCTCTGCTTTATCAAAAATTATGGTGAAAAATATTAAAGTTCTCAGAAAGAAATGTTGCATAACCTTTGTACACAAAATGATTTTGAAAAGCCAAGAGTTTTCTATTTATTTTAGATTACCTATTCATTGTACATATTTTGATACAAAAACCTTTGTACACAAAATGTTTTTGAAAATCCAAGAGTTTTCTATTTATTTTAGATTACCTACCCATTGTACATATTTCGAGTATAAATTATTTGAGTTACTTGCCACAAAAGCAGTTGTAAATTTTTCCTTTATAGTTAAGGAATGATTTAAGAATTATCAAATCTGCTTATACAGTCCTGTTTAATATGCTTTTTTTCTGTAAACTTCTTAAGGAAATCGGAAGCCATATTTGTTGTTCAAAGATATAAAGATATTAAAAAATATTTTATATACATTACTGACTTTATTTTTTAAGAATCACTTTAACAATACAATTTTAGAATGGGGAGATAAGATTAATTTGCAAATAAAGAATTTAAATATCTTTCCTTCATACTTTGAGTCTTTGAAGTTTTCTCAATTTTTTTAATATTTAAAACGGAACATGATTTTAAAAAATGGTTTAGGTGAACTGTTTTCATGTATGCTAAAACTGATATTTTGGTGTAACCATAGACATCTGAAATAAAAATTTTTACGAACAAGGATTTTTTAAAAATACATTCAACAGATCAAAAGATTGCTTAAGATAAAGTATTTTTGGAAATGTGATACTTTAAATTTTAGAAATTTATGATTGGATTATTTTTGACTGTGTGAAAAAAAATTAGAAATAGATAGATGAGAAATCATGAGATAGATGGGAAAAAATACACCTCGTTGTAATTCACTTTTGCTTAAAATGAGAGAAAAAAAGGCAGTCAAATATAAGCTATACTCTTTTATTTTTTTAGTCAAATATAGAGAATTTAAATTACTTAATTGCTTTATTCCATTTCAAGTAACTTTTTATTGTTTAGAACATTTAAAATTTTAAAAATAAGGAAAGAAATTAATTCTGAAAAAAAAATCCCTTTTTCATTGTTATTATATTATTTTTCTGCTTCTTACTTATTCTTGTGAAAACTGTTTAAAATAATTATGATTAGCATTCATCACTGGAAAAAAAAAATCGAAAAATTAAAGCACTATTCAAATGGCAAATCTTGCATCAACATTCAAATAACAGCGCCATCTATTAATCTAAAATAGAACTAAAATGCAACTTGAATAAAAATGAAACATGGCCGGATGAAGGTAGGGGGAAGGGATGGAAGAATGGGGGATTTTCAACTGTCATATCGCATCAACAACTCAATCTTTCACTTAATTCTCCTCTGCTGTAAAATGCAACCGCGGAATATCGCTCTTTCGGCGTGTAACACTGCAGCTCAGAAGTGCGAAGAGGGGTGGTGGGTAGGGGTGTGAATGATTTGTGTGTCGTTTTGATTTCGAATGAGCTCTGATATAAATAACTGTTTCAGAAGGTAGAAATAGACACTATTAACAACTCTTTGAATTGTTCTTTTTTTAAAAAGTAAATAAGATTTTTCACTGGCGGATGACACAAATGTAGCAATTGCAAAGAAAGTAAGTATTAACAAATTTAAGAAAAAATTGTGTCGGTTTTTTTCCCCTTTTACTTGGTGACAAATAAAAGTCGTCTGCTAGTTTAGTTAAAAAAGTTTTTTTTTTAAATGAAACCTCATGCATGTATGTATATAAATACGACAGCAAAAAAATAGATCAAATTGAATATTCATTAATCTCTACCTCTTCTAATAATAAAGACGAATGTATAGGTTTTGTATATTTGTTCTCGATAGATTGATTTAGAGCTATGATATTTGGCACATGCATAAATTGGAATGTGTGAATGTCTATTTCCGAGGGAGTGTTTTGAAATTCTAATTTAATAAAAGTTAGCAGAATTTTGGCACTTTACTGTGATAAATTCCGCAAATATTACTGCGGAAAAATAAGTTCTTAATGTTTAAATTTTTTTTAAATTGACTTTTTAGCTGCACCAATTAAATAGTTTCTGCTTGCATACAGCTGACCACCACGCCACCTCTGAACGTAGCAGTATCGACAGGATTTGTTGTGGTCGACTGTTGAATAAGTATTGTCCAACCTTACATTGACCGAACAGTCAAACTAACATTCCTTTCGGGCCAATTAAATAGCTGTGCTTATTTTCTGAATTTCGACAATTTTTAAATCTTTTTTTTTAAAGTTTTAGCATAAATTAGTGCAATAAGAGCTGGCTGAAATAAATTGTTCTGACTTATTGCTTTTTGAAATTTCAGACTGCTTAATTGGAAAAGTTACAAAGCATAGGACCACATTCTTAGAAAATGATTTTAAACAAGTAATATTTTTTTTAAAATTAAGTCAGTTCCTACTTAGGTCGACTAATAATTTTTTTAATTTAGTTATTTTTTATTAAATAATTACGATTAATAATATATGTATACATATGACAGAATCACTATACTAAGTTTCAAAATTGAAAATGAATTTCCTTGCAATTTTCCTTTCTATATATGATGTTGAACAATTATTTTTATTTGTTACAATTTATTCTCTTTTTTTTTCCAATTTATTAAGCTGCTCGTGGTCTATAATTTTTCGTCGCAAGAATTGAACTCGCATTCTTCACACTTCTCTTGAAAAGTACTGAAATCCTTGCATTTTACCTATTGAACTAAGGTCTGCCGATTTATCATAAACTGCTGAAATTTTATTTAAAATTAATTAAATTTAATTAATGAATTAATATGTGTAAAAAATCCCTAGTAACATCAAGTGTCATCCAATACGGATTTGACACAATACATTTGAACTTGAATGGATGAATAAAAAATATTTTATTAACGATTAAAATTTGAACAAGATATATAAATAAATAAATATAAATATGGAGAATATGAACTAATAGAAAGAATTGAAAAAACAAGAACCTGACTCTGCTGTTTGTGATTGTTTTTAAAATAATATTTTTATGAATAGATAACAACTAAAATTGAAAAATTGAAAGGGAACTCCAATAGAGAATTTAATTGCAATATTCTTAAAAACTTATATTTATATACATATTTATTTTGAATCATGTTTTCAAAGCATTCATCGATATTTATTTTACTTTACTCGTATACGAATTACGCAGAGATAAGACTTTGCAGACGTCAATAAATTCAAACTCAACATTTTAGCGAATCTTTCCGAAACTTTTATCCGTCCGTAAAATCACAATTTTTATGGCTGTTTTTCTGTCTGTAACTCTAAAACGCTCTGCTCTACATGAATGAAAATTAATATATGGGTTTGGAATCTAATTTTTAAATTTCCATCACGTTTTGAGCGAAATCTATCAAGTTTGTCTGTTTGCATATTAGTGAACACGAGATTTACAAAACTGAAAAGGCTGGATGGATAAAAATTATTACACAGTTTTAACACCTAAAGCTTAGAATTAGATCAGATTTTGAATTAAACTCATCAGCAGGTTGATTATGTTATGGCCTATACCTTCGGTTGCATGCAAATGTGGTAGCTCAAAAGCTAAATGACTGAGATATAGCAAAATTCGTTATGGGTATTTCTGACAAAAATCATTGCTCTATATCAGAATTCAATTTCAATTTGTTGAAAAAAGCATCTGAAAGCCATACTCTGTTTTCTTCTCTATATTACTAAGCACAGAACTCTCATTTGCGGAATTATAAAAATCTGAGCATTCATCATATTGCCCTAAGTTCAATAGTTTTATGCTAGGGGGGGGGGATAATCCTTATGTTGATGAGTATGCGAAAAAGTTTCAAAGAGGCTGTTGGGTTTTTTTTCGATAAAAGGTATAAAAGCATTTTAATTTCGTTTTTATCAATCGTTTTTTTAAGAAAGAAATTTATGATGTTTTGCAAAAAATAATCAATGTTTTTTCCTTGTTGTTTTTAAAAAATCATTCATTTATTTAATGAAATCAAAACCAAACTGGCGCATGTGCACATGATAGAGGTGTCTTCTCTAAAAATAGACATGACTAAACAATTTTGCATAGGTTTATTTTCGATTTAGTTTAATTTAGTTAATTTCAGATTAACATTACGTTTGAAAGCTTCTAAATTTGCAGTGCGAACAAATGATAATGTTCTCGGATAAGATTTTATTCATTTAGGTACAGCTGGCTGACAATCTGCGAGAAGGTATGCATCGATTCGCTGTTCCCAGGAGAAGTACCAAGGAGTTAAAACATTAATACATTTATGCAACTTTTTAAAGTAAAATATCACCTGGGTGTGAATAAAACAATGCCATGCCCTGAGCGCCATTTGCTTTACTAAACTCCTAGTGGCAATTGAGGGGGGGGGGGAAGAAAAATCCCTTTATACCATATACCTATTTAATAATTAATTATTTTTGTTTTCTCCATTTATTTAATAAAAGTTTTTAAAAATTATATATAAAAACTTAAGCAATTCGCACTTTACTTACATAATTCAAAGTTGAAAAAAAATTGTTCAACCATTCTTCAATAACTTTCTATTTCTTCTGAAATTTTCATAAGGATGTGTTAAGTTGGCATCCTGGCCTATGGGTAATTCGTCTTCCCCGTGATTTGGACTGTACTGGTTCAGTCATGGTTGCTCATTATCTGTGCTCTCTGTGTGACGTGTATGAAATGAAAAACCCATCCTGTAAAAAGGGGTTGTGCAAGCGAGTGTGAGAGTGCCATCTTCATATGAGATAGAAGTCAGAATTTTACCCTCGGGTGCTCAGGGGATTTTACACTCAATAGCTACTGCACTTAAATACGGCTTAAAATCACTGATATCTTCAGCGGGTTTGTCAACCGCAAGTGCCGTAAGTAACAACAGCAATAGGATGTATTGAATATTATTTCAAAAATTATATTTATTTCTTATAGGAATTCTAAAAGAATGAAGTTACCATTTCAGGTTATCTCTATTCAAAGGACAATTCAAAGATTACATTCTACATAATAGAATTACCACAGAAAAAAACCCCGATTTCGTTTTCATTCCAACCAAGTTCATCCCCGGAATTCGAACAGTTTTTGTTTGTTTACCCAGTACGCACGAACATGATAGTACACAGAGAAGAAAAGACACTTTCCCGCTGTAGAAACAATTTTTAAAAGCTCCCACCTTCCACATCTTCAGCGCGCAGCAAAATACCAGCAGAAGAAAAGTACGCCCTTGTACAAACACTTCCCCGAAACTTAATCAAAGCTGAACTTCCCCCATCCCCTATAAATCAGGAGAAGGGGGGTGCCAATAAATCAAGATTCTCTGCTGCGTCCCCCTCTGGAGCAAGAGTTTGAAAAACAGCCTCCTGTCGCGATATTTCACCTTCAACGTGTGCAGGGCGGCCCCTCTGTGTACAGGCGGGCGGCCGGGCGGAAAGTTTACAATGGGGGAACGGGCCCGGCCCATTAGACGGCGGAATTTTTCCTCACCGCCGATGGAAGGTATTTCTTCATTCCTGTACACGGACACATCGACTTGGAGGCTTTTAGTTAGAGATGGAAGTTAAGAGGATCGACTTCAGGATTGTTCATGTGTTAACTCACGGATTTTAATAAGAGCGGTTCTTTAAATACCTTCCATTATACTAGGATATCCCATAAGTTTCTTTCCTATTTCTAATATGTAATGAATACACAACATTTACTTTTAAGATATTATTTATTTTGTTATATAAGAACCCTTTTGCTCTATTACTCTCTTCCATCTCTCAGTAAGCCTCATTAAACCTTCTTTCCAAAATTGTTGTGTTTTGGACAAGAAATAAATCTCGAGGTGCGGTTTTATTTCACTGATGGATTTAAAGCGCTTATATTGAAGAGAATAAGACAGAAAAAAGTAATAATCAGATGAAGCGAGATCTGGAGAGTATTCAGGATACGGTGAAACATTTCAATCAAACTGCAAGAACTTATCTCTTATGTTTAATGCAATATGTAATCTCTCGTGGTCATGAGGAAAAAAGCCTTATCGGTTCATTAATTCTGGGCGGTTTTTTTTATTTTTATTTTTATTTTATTTTTGCTATGGCAGCTTTCATTTGATCTAGTTGGTGACAGTATTTTGTTTCATGTTGTTAAAGAAACTCGCCGAAAATTACTCCTTTCAAATCTCCTTAAATGGGCAAAATAACTTTTTTTGTATGTAGTCCCGACTTTGAGACAGTCGAAAGTCAGTCATCCTTACACCAATGTCATAGACGGTCAATAATTAAGCCTTCAAGTTTGCACAAGCAGAGCTAGATAAGGCCCTTCATAGCGCGATATGAAAGAAACTTTTGGGACATCTAATACATTTCAACTATTTTTCTAACTCGTTTCTCTAAGCGAACTTAAATACTGCAAAATATAGTTCATTAAGCGTAGTCATTAAATGAAATGTTTACTAATTAATAATTCTTTAATACAGTTTTTTAAATTTATTTTTTGTCCAATTACTTTTTTTTTATTTAATCAAAACCATTCCATGGCTTTAAATTCTGAAATATTTATACTATATCTTCAGGGAGTCACAGAAGAATCATTTTCAATCAATCAGAAGTTTGAATTTGCCTACTAGGAGAGAAATGGCACTAAGCAGTGTTCTGACGAGACCATTTACTATTATCCATTACGGTCACATGATCTTCATGAAGTAGGCGTGACCTTCTATTAAGCTCAATAGTTAGCCTTGTGTGAACGCTGCTTTAGGGTTCAAATGATAGCTAATAATTATTCTTTCATCAACAAATTCAACCGCCAGAACTCAATAATTATCATGTTTTAGACATTCTCGAGGCAGAATAACTCATTTTTGGTCTATTAGCATGATTATTCGAAAATGGAACAAAGAAGAAGAAAAGAATTTTAGTTTCCAACAAAATGTTAAATTTGTTTTGAATTCTAAGTGAAATTCATTAGGGATTAGTCGATTCGTTGAGGACTATCTTTCTGATGTATCAGTCTGCCCTTACAAGAATTCGAATATTGGACACAACAATAAATATACACAAGCGGTATTAATCTACGGGAAATTTCCTTGTGAACGTTGAGTTCGACGGATGGAATTTGATTTATGGCCTTTACGCCTGATTTGTAGATTTTTAGCAAAAATTGAAATAAATTCATTCTGATTAAATCTGTCTATCCGATTGCTCAAATTTCATAGTTTCGAAACTGAGGGAGCTTAGTGGAGGAAATTTGTTTGACGGATTTAACATTTAAAGGGCAGATACGAGTATTTATCAAATTTGAATCTGAATTCTTTAAGAGATTAACCGTCTATTGGTCTATACTACTTTCACTTGCATGATAAAGCAGTAATTTGTAAAAAGTGCAACTTAAATAAATATGGGAAATTTAATATGTGATTTTGTAGTATCATTGTAACTGAGTTCCGATTTTGGTTCATTTCAATCGATAGAAAATAAAAGTATCATAATACACATTCGAAATTCTGAACTGAATTCTGAATGCAGACTTCAGTTCAGTTAATTAATCTGTTCATCTATCTGTGAATAACATAGTAACAAAACAAGAGAGTTTAATGGATAAAATTTGTTAGACAGATTTATCATTCAAAGTTTAAATACGAGTACCTAACAAATTTGGAACCGGATTCATCACAAGATTGACCTTATATCGGCCTATACGATCACAAGAATAACAACGGAGAAATTAAAAAACTCAAAGACTTATATAAATATATGAAGTAGTCAGTATGTCCCCAGTAGTCATATGTTATTTTGTGACTACTATTGTAGCACAACTTTCCGATTTTGGTTTCAATCGACTAAAAATAAAGATAAAGATATAAAAATAAAGATAAATAAAGATACACATTTAATGCTCTAGTTTGCATCAATCAGTTCAGTTAATCTGTTCATATAACAGTGAATATCTTAGCTTATGAATATCCTAGCAGTAATTTACAAACGCTGTGAATTAAATAAATAGTTTAATACATAATAATTTGTGTCTACCTCTGTAACTCTACATTCCAATTTTCGTCGATTCCTCCCATAGAAAAAGTGCTTTTAAGTGCACATTCTGTTTTCTAGCTTGCATTACCCACCTCCTAGCAATTTATCGCCAAAAACTGGGCGTTAATAACATTTTGCATAACGTTAATCGTCAATGGAATGCGGTTAAAAATGCACAAGTACACATATTACAGAAAACGAGAAAGTATCTGGGAGTCTAGTGCTGTTAGTTTTATTTGGTTTTTAGAATTTTGCAGATTTATCAGTTTTTTTAAGACTAAAATTGTATTCAGCACTTCCAAAAGGCAATCAAACTACAACAGAGTTTTCTGAATGTTTATAGTGTGATATTTCTGGAATAGAATACAAATATGTCCACCTTATTTTTCTAGTTACTGCATATTTTGTCAGCGTATTCAAATTGAACCAACAAAATCTTCTGTATTTCTTATCCCCACCAAAAACATTGCTGGATTTTTTTCCCCGGGTAGGTCAACCGAAGTGCACAGACGTCCATATAACATTTCGAATCCGATGAACACCGGAACCGGATGCAGAGAAATATAGAGCGGCCAGAATATCAAAAGCAGATAAAAACGATCCGGCAAGACTATCGCATTTGCTCCGGCCAGCCTGACAATTGGCCCAAATTGGATTGGGTCGGACTGTTTGTCCGAGGGGTTGTGTTGTCCAGGGACCTTGTTAAGGGGGAGGAGAGGGGGAATTGTTTGTTACTTTTTCTTTCTGTTTCCAGATGGGTGTGTGGGAACTGCGTGACTCGGATGTCAAAGGTGACTGCCTGGTCAGCGGCGGTTGATTTTTATCGATTGGTACCAACGGTGATATTTTATATCGGTTGCATTATTTTTTTCCTTAATATGTATTTTGTGTTCTGATGGCACATTGAAAAAGTAAATAAAAGCAATACCTTTTTTTTTCCTTTTTTTCGTGCACGTAGTATACGAAACTACTGAAATAATAAAAAAAATTCTACTTTTAGAATTTGATACATATTTACATTTCTTTAAAAAAATAGAAAAAGGAAGGAATTATTTGTATCCGTTTGTCAGGATGTCTGTGAACATCACACCAAAGGGGAGTGGTCTTCCCAAAACGTTTTTGCGTACTCTTAAATAAAGAAGTTATATAGAATTTTGAAGAAGAATGTATAACCTCTTGGAGGAAGAGTAACGCTTTGTTAATGTACAACAGTTTTTAAAATATTAATCACTGGCGTGAATTTAGCCTTTTTATTGAATATATCATTTTATTCTTGACCAGAGTTTTGATTTATCATTTGGCATGTGGAAAAGCGAGTTTGAATTTTAGACATGCTTTCACCCAACTGACTTTCCCGACAATAACCACACACTTACACGAGTATTCACAAACTCCTATACAAAATTTGATGTATTGAAGTCATTGTGTTTTTGAGTAATCGCATTTTTATACTTTTTTGGCTCAAAATTTGATAAGTTCTACATTAGAAATATTAAATCTGTATACCGAATTTCATTTATATAATTCTCTTCGTTTTGTAGTTATCGTGTTAACTTATACTTGAACAGCCGGAAAAACAAATTTACTCTGAACGGAATTTGCTCAAAATTTGATCAGTTTTTGTACACGTATAAAACAAAACAGTTTTTATATAAGTAGCGAATTTTATATCCTTTATAATATTTTCTCGAATAAAAAAGTGTTCTTAATATGAAAATCAAAATGAAACAGTTTTCGTTATTTACAAAGCCCCTTACTCCTGCTTCTAATCTAATTATATAAATGATAAAATATTTAACTTCGATGGAATACAAATAAAAAATAAAACAAAAACACTGCTTGTGATACATTTATATCTCCAATAGTAACCTGCATTTCATATTTAATGATACCTTAGTTTACTGATAAAAGGCCAAATCACCAATTGCTCTGCCTACTATTCTATGTTTTCTGCAAAATTTGCCTTGATCCCGCATGATTGAATTATTTTTTTAAGTTTGCAAATGAACTTCTGGGAGACCGCGTGCAATTAAAACATAAAATACATTGTCACATAAGAATCATATCTGTTCATGGATTTTATA
Organism: Argiope trifasciata; assembly: GCA_026543055.1. NCBI lineage: Eukaryota > Metazoa > Arthropoda > Arachnida > Araneae > Araneidae > Argiope > Argiope trifasciata. The sequence goes on along the minus strand of JAPMOQ010025070.1, from coordinate 1,457,093 downwards.
GTGAAACATCCAACAAACCCAGTAAAGTATTAAAAATCTATATTCTATATGAAATGTTAGATGGTGATAACAAAACAAAGACAGTGTGTGCACAAGCAACATTTGCAATAAAAAACAATGCACTAAAAGAAAATTAGAAATGATCAGACGTAACAGCCCAAAACTCTCAGAGAGCTCTCTGCAAATCAATCAATACTCAAAAGAGATATTTAGCACAACTACTCGCTTAAGTTCAAACTCAATTATTGTTGACTCCTCAACACAATTCCGATTTTTTTCTCCAATTACATAACAATATTCTAGAAAAAATCTTGGAATCAGAGTTAGATAAAGCTATCACCAAGACTCTTGAACATTCTAAAGCCTCCAATTTTGTCCTTAAATGATAACCAAGTTTTTCCAAGGTCGGGATTATTGAACTAGCATACATACTGTATCCTTTCAAACAATTAAAATATCTCCATTATTAAGAAATTAACCCAGCAAAAAGCAATATTGCAAATTCGAAACAATATTTTATTTGTTATCGTTAAACAGCTTCAAAACACGAATTTCCTCCCATCTTTCTAACTCTGAGGCTTTTCCAAAATATCAAAATATTAAATAAAATCTAATCCCTAAAAATTCCCAAGCATGTTCATGTAATTGGTTTTATACAAGGCGTACCTGCAAAAGGGAAGAAGAAGAGTTTTTTATTCTTTTTTGTCTCATTTCTTCTCAAAACATCGAATCAACAGTTGGGCAGAAAATTTTAGAACCGAAATGGTATTAAAAGAGTGCTCGGGCACATTAGCAGTCGAGTATTCCATTAAAAAGGGTTGTTCTGCTTCAGTCCCAGGGGCCTCTGCGTCCTAATGGAAACCCTTTCTGAATACCCTTTCCTCTTACGATGCCTCCTTCTGATGGCATTTGAAAATAAATACTAATCTCGCTAGAAAAGAGGTAAAAGCAATCGTCGTGCTTTTGCTGATTAGGAGAGATTTGGAAATGTACTTTTCTTTTTCCCCTTTTGGTTTTCAGGAGAAAATCTTTTTCATTAAAGGTCAGATCAGAATTCTGGAAACAACGTTTTTCAGAATTTACATTAAGGGGTTCATCTTTTAAATATGGGTTTAAAGAAAAATGAAAATGTTGAAAGTTTCTTTTAGGCTGGGTGACGTATTATTTTGATGGGTTGAAAAACAAAATGTGTTTTAAATTCTTTTAAAAAAAGCATTTATCCGAACATATTTTTTGCATTTTATTTATTTTTGTGAAATCATTTTAAAGTTCGACTCATTGAGCATGGATTAAATTTGTATCTTCTTTCGGTTTCAAAATAAATATCTGATTTTATGCATTAATTTTATTTAACTGTTTTTTAAGGAGATAAAGGCTTGTTTTTTTAATACTATGCAGTTAAATTGCTTTTAAAGTATGTGAAAATTTTAAGCATAGATTTGTTATTAAGTTAAACATAAAGCCATGTCTTTTAAAAATTACAAGAATTTTTTTTTGCGGAAGAAAAGATTTAAAACAATAAAAAAATAGTTTAAAAACTTTAAAAAATCATTTGTTTAAAATCTTTGCAGATAAAAAAGCACGTTACGTAGTTTCTAAACTAAGTACAAAGCTGCATCTCTATTTAAAACAGGACTTATATTGATAAATAATATAAAATTACCATTTTTAAATTTTTCTATTATTATTAAACATTAAAATTAATACAAAATCTGTTTTAAACACGCAGAAAGCTTATTCTTTATTTCCAGAATTATAAAGAAATTTGTATAAAGAATAAGCGCTGTAGTTGATTTATAAAATTTCTTGAAAAAAGATTTAAGAAAATTTAGAATTTGCAATAATATCAATTAAAGATGTGGATTCAATTTGATTACATATATTGTGAAAAAATAGACATTTAAGTAACATCTATTTAAACATAGAATTAAAATACATTCTTATGCGACAGTAGAATCAAGCCTAGTTTTGATCGTTAATTAGCAAAAATTCGTATGTTGAGTTAGTTCAAATGCTTTGCCTCGGGGAAAATCTGAGACGGTTTTATTTTTTTTAAAATTTTGAAAGTAAGAAAAAAAGAGGTGAAATAGAGCAGTTATAATTTAAAAAATCGAAATTGTCGAAAGCAAGAAATTAGAGCAAATTCAAGATCTGAAAAATTATTTCGAAGAATATCCCGTGAGAATGAAAGAAAAAGAGATTTAGATATTTTAGTTTATAAAATGAAGTTTCCGAACTACAGAAACATATTCAATCTCGGTCATCAATTAATTTGGCCTCTATGAAATATAGTAGAGCACTCCGAATGTTAGATTTTTATTGCTCGAGTATAATTTAAAATAATATAATAAAAATAACACAACATCTTTTTTTGATAAGATGTAGTTATCAAAGATGACTGACATGATTGAAGTAATCATTAATAAACGTCTTCTTTGGGGATTATTTCATTGTTAGTAACATTATGTCGAACAATTTTGATGAAATACATCATATCAAAAGAGGAAAAGAAAAGAAAAGAAAATTCAATTTTGATTTTTAATATCTTAGGATTACATATTTTCGCCTTCTAACATTCACACAAACATATTATATATATACATGTGTGTGTGTTACCAGAAAATTTTAATTTTAGAAATTGATACTTTAGTGTTTTTAATAATTGATGGAATTAATGCTAGCAACTCATAGAGTTTGAAATTATTTTGATTTGTGTTCAGTAATAAATGTATTTATAATTTCCCAATCAATATAGAGAGTCAGAAAAGTGAATTGGAATCACATACTGATTCCAAAAGAATCCCATCCTTGATCTTGATGTTTGGCGAATGGAGCTAACAAAGACTAGAAATCTTTTGTTAAAACTATTTTATAAAAAAGAAAAGAAAAAATATTGTTTTTATTTTATATCTTTTAACAATATGATTTTGAGAGGCAAGAAAATCTTTTTGGATCATAAATCTCCCTTTTGTGGTATAAAATGCGAATAAGAAAGTTTTACATTTTTGAAAGTAAAATCCTAAGGCTGAAAATAAGTGTGAGTTCATAAATCAGATTACAACTTCTGGACACGAGTATACACTTTTGTCTAGGGGTTATGTTAGGTGGTTACGAATCCAATCATCCCGATAACGAGTCTTCGGAATTCACAGATTTGGAAATATAAGATTTAATACACAATTTTAAGATCTAAAATGTAGGTATGTATTAAATTTTGAACAAAGTTTGTCAACAGTTTGGCTATCTGTTGCAATAACTCAAGAGCTCAATGGCTTAATTGAAAGTAATGTTCTACCTAATCTTGTTATTGAAATTGTATTTCTATGTCACATTTAGATTTCATTCGGTCAAAAAATGTCTCCAAAATGCATACATGGATTTTTAAACTATACTACGAAGAATAAATGTTCAATCGCAGAAATCCGAAACAAAACTCTGTGAAATCCTAACGTTCATTGCCTCTTTGTAGGTCAATAAAGGCTGCGGTGGTCTGGTAGTATGGCTCAGCTTCGGAATTGGAGATCTTTAGGTTCGAGAACCGGTTTCACCGAATAACCATCGTGTAAGAGGTTCTGCTGCACGTTATCAAAAGATAATAGATGTTCTTGTCGAGAAGTTCGCGATCCCATTCACTTGCAATACCTTGCCCTTTTACTCTTTCATGGTACTTCAGAAAACCCTTATCCTCGCTAGAAAGTCTATGGTACAAAAGAGTCCTTAATTATCTTCCAAAAGAAGAATCCTAAACAACATTAGATTCCTAATTGATCAAGGAGAGCTGCTTCAGTTAGATTAACTCTATTATTTTCTTAGGACATCATTTAATACACCTCACATTTTATTCATAAATTATTCTTCACCGCCCTCCCCATTAAGTAACTAATATTTATAATCCCTTTATATTTGCATTGAAATGTTCATTCATCCAGTTTTATTGTACTCAAGATATTTTTCATTCCAGTATTTATACTTGTTATTTTGTATGTATATGTATTTTGCCATTTGTCTGTATCTTTCCTATTAATTGCTGTGTAACTTTTTGTTTAATAAAGTCCACCTACATCTATACCAAACGGAAAAAGGGCCGCATTAGCTCTAGAAGCGGAGGTGTGGTGTGGTGTGGTGTTAACTGTTAAAAGGTGTATTTTAAATCCGTCGGGGTCAGACGTCCATCTACTGATGTATTGTGGAAGTTTGGGGAAGGGGTTGCCAGCTCGTCATTCTCGTCACGTGACCGTATTTCAAGGTTTCGATCCAAAATAGCCTTAGTGTTGCTTTAAAAACGGGAAGATCATATAATTAAAACAAACTTGTATCATGTTTTTATTTAATCTATCAAAAAAAAAAGTCTCCAAAATGTGTACTCGGATTTCAGCATTATACTAAGAAGAATAAAACGTTCATGTGAGGAAATCTGAAAACGAAAAATCCTTTCATTGCTTAATTCTAGATCCATAATTTTTATCTTGAAAATAGGGGAATAAATTTATTATTAGGTAATCTGGGAGAATATTTGCTGGAGACTACTCCCACTGTTTTCTGTTGGCCTTCATTTATTTATGATGATAATGGATCGCGTTACAACGGAAAGGGGGTACAGTAGCTTCTGAGGGTAAAGACCACTGAAAACCCGAGGGCAGAAGCCTGACTTCAAGCTCATCTGAAGATGCTCATGACACTCGCTTGTACAATCCTCCTTTTACAGGGGGGCTCTTTCTCACACCTCAGATATAGAACACAAGGTAGAGAGCAACCATCCCCAAACCAGGACTCGAACCAGGGACGCGGAAATCATGGGGAAGAAGCGCTACCCCTAGACTAGGACCTCAGGATCATTTATTTATAACTATTTTTAATGATTATTTTCCAAAAATAAATTTTCTACCACCAAATCAAGAACAGGAAATTTCGACGTCACAAGTCGGAAAAGGAAGATGAGAACAGAGATTAAAATGAGTGACGCGGCAATGATGCGGCGGGAGGATGGAGCTGCTTCCCCCCCTCATCATCCTTTGTTTCGGAGCTCTATTCTTATCCTCTTCCGGGGGGTCAAGGCGAAACGAGGCGTAAAAAGCGTTGTGCCGGAGCGCGCTTTGTTCCCGCTATGTTTAGCATCTCGTTGAGGGGAGATTACAAACACACCGAACGATGCCCGAGTGTTTATGGACTCGCGCGCGCATTCCACAACCCACTCGGCTAAAAAAACATTCTCGACGATCCGGCTACTTTGTGGAGGATGTGGGGTGGAGGGAAGGAGGAAGGAAAGTCTGTGCGTTTCGAGACTGAGATGTGTACTTTCTTGA
>JAPMOQ010025070.1:1404570-1435722 GCA_026543055.1 Argiope trifasciata | reverse complement strand
ACATAAAATACATACTAAATAATACATACATAAAATACATACTAAATAATACATACTACATAAATAAAATACATACTAAATAATACATACTACATAAATAAAATACATACTAAATAATACATACTACATACATAAAATACATACTAAATAATACATACTAAATGTTAAATACATAAAATTTGTTATGGGGTTCTTTCTTTGAAATTGTAGATTGCAGTTTTATTTTGCTTTGAATTCAATGAAAAGACGATATTAAAAATGAATACTCAGTTTTCTTGTCTGTACCACAAGATAGAAAGCAAAAAGCCATGTTACAGGGAATGACTGATTTATTTGTGGATATATAAGCATTGTAAATCCTCAGTCCTGAATGTCAAATATATGAAATTTGGTATGGGATCCTTTCTCCAAAAATGTAGATTACTGACAAATTTTGCTAACAATTGAAGGAAATGATAATGGTAAAAATGAATACTGAATTTTCTTGTTTGTATTCTGAAGGAAGAAAATAAAAATGCCATATTATGTCAGTTTAGAAGAAAGTAGAAATGATAATACTTCAGCTGATTTTTTCCATACTTTAATTTTTAAATTTTAATTCACAGAATTTTTTATTTAACAGAGTTTTCGTAACAGCAACGTCGTGATATTTCGATATTCTCGCAGTGTGATAGAGTGGACAGGAATACCACCACATCGTAATTTGGAATAGCAATCCTGATTTGTAAATTTAAAGAAAATATTAAAATTAATTGAACTAGTTTAGATCAGCGCATAAAACCTTAGCATCATGAAATTCGATATAATTATTTATTTGTTATGACCTGATTATTAATAAAGAAATAGTACTTTTATTGTATATGGCCGTAGGAGTATTTAAATGGATTTACGTTACAATTGCCTTAATATGGACATTGTTTTAATTAAATATTTGCAAGAAAAAATTCCACAAAAACTGATCATATGTTGCGAAGTTAATTGAAGACGAAATAGAAATAGTTTTGAAAAACCTTAATTCTCTAGAATGGCAAGGACGTTAGAAATTCTAGGTCTTTTTACAGACAGGAAAAATTGCATAGATGTTGTCAATTTTTGCTCTGGGCCTTCTTTCTAGACCGGAGCTTTGTAGGATCATATATTAGGAGTTGTAGTAACTCATTGAGAATCTGGAGAAGTCTTTCGAAGAACGTAATTGACATTTTCTTGATAAATTCTGAAAAAGATTCAATTTGGAGGTCTTCATGAAGTATTTACCAGGGTTGGCTAATAACATTCCAATTGGCCTTCCATCTCATCTAAAACCGTCATTGCATAATGCAATCTTTACACGGAATAATAACATCTTATCAAATGAAAATAAAGTTAATAATCGCTTTCTCGCCCTTTCGTGCATTTACCATCTAAGATGTAGGGTCTGCTCTTGATGGAAAGACAATGAAAATATAATCAGATTTCTTGTCGTACTTGCAAAACATCCTTCTTTCTCTCTCCCCCCTTCCTATAAACAAAAAGGGAAAGAGGAAAAGGGGATCTCACGGAATCCCTTGAGCGAAATTTATGACCTCAGGAGAAGGGTAGAGGGATGGAGTGGGCGACCGCAACCCCTTGATGGACGACGGAGGACGGCCTGCTCTTGCGCTTCATCGACACCAGATGGCGCGGGGGAGACAGATGGCCCGCCCATCTCTTTTCTGGGGCTTAGAGGAGGGGATTTCGACACTTAATTGCTCGTAGAGATGGATCGCTGGTCACTTTTTAGCCGGACACTTGTTCCGAAGTAAATTCTTTTACACGAGATCGGATCCATTCGAAAGCATCGATTTCGAATCCTTTGGATTTTAGAACTATTATCGAATGATCAAGAGTTTATTATCCGGATGGAAAAAAAAAGTTCTTAGGTTTAATTGTGAAATATTCGGTTTTTTTAATTTGTATTTTTAATTTTATTTATTTCATGATATTTTTTTTTTCACCTTGGAAATCTTTCAAATGTAGGCTACATTCGTAATAGCTATATTTTTCAATTTAAACTTAACTCTTTTGAAAATAAAAGCATTCTTTTTTCATTCATGAAGCGTCTATGTTATTTAAGATCGTGATCATTTTAATCAATATATTGCTAGATTATATCTTTTCAGGTGCTTTTAGAGCTCTAATCCTTGTTAATTTTTGATAAAGGATTTTAACATTTTTTTTCTCAATAGGTTACTTTTTCTTAATCCCAAAAAAGAAAAGTGACATATAAATTTGACTTACTTTATGCAGTAAATTGAGTATTGATCCTTTTATTGAGTATATACCTTTTAAAAAATTGTAGAAAAGTAATAACAAGCTAATAACTAATTAAAAGAAAAGGTAATCAAAAGAGGTTAGATTGAACTACTTCCAGTTAGTTGGAAAGATTTTGTTTTCCATTTTTATTAATTAGTAAGAGAAACTATGTGCATTTATATCTGTATATTGGTAACCCACAGGAGAAACCATTTAACCAAAACAATTTGGCTTAAATATGTTTTAGAGGGTTAAAATTTAGAATTCTGGGGGAATTCTGTGAATTTTTAATTGAAAATTTTATCAAATGAAAACTTAGTTAGAATTTAATTTTTACTTACAGTAAAATATTTACTACACAAAAATAATTTTAGTATTTTTTAAATTCAAAATATATTTTTGATTTTTTTGCGTAATGTTTCCCTGAACTGACAGTCAAAATTATTTTTTACATAATTTTTAACTAATTTTAACCTTACTACAAAATTTAAACCGTTTTACCATTTTGTAAAATATTGAATAACTTGAATTTATATATTTTTGAAAACTAAGAAGGAAAGTTTTGGTTAATATTTTTGAACTTTGCAAAATGAATAAGATACTGAGGTTACTGTTCATCAAAATGTAGATGAAAAGAGGGACAGTCTGGACAGTTGAATTTTTCAACAGAATCATGATGCCAAGAGGCATAACTTAATCAGGATGTTTCATATACACAATGAGTAGAACAGGTGTAAAACTATACTTAAAGTAACAAAACTTTGATGCCTGTCTAAATTTTGGGCTTATATTTTTTTTTCAGAGAACGTGAAGCGATTTAATTAAAAGAAACACAATCAATATCTCTTAGAAACCAAATGATCACCAAAGGTGGGTTTTCTGTATCATATATAAACTTCTGAATGCGAGTTCAAAACCGATAAACTTCTGAACGTATTCAGGATCCACGGGACAAGATTACAGCAGTTATGCTCAAGTTTTCAGAAAGTCGCCTTCCTAAAAGTTATCTAGCTAAAAGTGCATTACAAGAATGAATTTTTATTTGAAATGTGGAATTTCCTTACATTTCTGAAAGCAAAAGGAGAAAGATTCTAAAGGGTGCCCCAAAATTGATGAAAAATGTGTTTTTACCACCATTTGTGAAATAAAGTGTTGGTAAGCCTATTAAAAAACCATTTAACTGCTGATAATTTAGCACCAGTAAAAATGGAGCGTTTCGCGATATAATAACATGTTAACGCAAAATTTGAATAAAAAAAACAGTTTTCCCCTTTTAAATTACTGTGTTTTTATTGAATAGCAAACAAGGCAAATGACCACCATGATTTTGCTGGTATATATCTGCTATTTTGCTGAAATTTTCAATGACCATTTTACGTAAATGTGGTTGAATTTCATTGATGCAACGTTGAATTTCCTCCTTCAATGCACGCGCGCTTTTGGGCTTGTTGTCATAGACCTCTGATGTCACATAATTCCTCAAAAGGAAATCCTATAGTGTTAAATCACATGGTCTAGGACGCCATTTCTTAAATTTTCAAACTGTGACAACCATACTTTCATTATTTTTGATATATTGTTCAACAAGGAAAATATGCTGTTCTACCTCGTAAAGTTCATTTACTAAGTAAGTTTCAAGTACTAACCCTGAACTATAAAGTGTCAGATGGTTTTTTAATAGAGTTGCGAACACTTTACTATATGAATGGAAATAAACTCAAATCTCGTGCTGATTTTGAGACACCCTTTATTTTGATATCGATGTATACTGCTGGAAGGTATTGTTTTGAATGATTAGGGTATCGCAAAACTCGACTCAATTAAAAATATTCATGTACCCATTAAACAAAGTGGATTCAAAACAGTTAAAAATAGTACATCTTTGAAAATTTACCACAATTTTGATGCTTAAGAAGGCTTTTTTTGAGGGAATCACGATTATGGATAAAAAATTGATATGCAGTAGATAAAAAATTTAATTCGAACTAACTTAGCCATTACAATTAAGCATTTGGTCGCCAAACATGACAAATAAAATAAAAATTTATTAGAAGAAACGTTTAAAATCTTGCTCCAAAATATTTTAATAACTTTTAGCTGGAAATAAAAACAATTATGGCCGAGAATCATGAAACAAAAGAAAATTATTCGTACCAACCGAGTTCATTTTTCATCTTCCATTTATGACATCTATTACTTCAGGCCCATGGTAAGAAAAATATTGAGAGTCGAAGGAGACACATTGGCTAAAGAAGATAAACTATATATGTTTATTTACTGCTTTTAAAAGGGGTCTCGGCCATTTTTCTCAAAAACAATCCCGTATGCCGATTGCGGTTAACAAAGAAATTACCCACAATCCTTCCTGAGGCTTAACATTTATGCATGGGATCCACTTCATAAAGAGGCAGGGAATTGAGTTGTTAGCATTTTCATGCTCCATCAAAGGACAAGAAGGCCTTCTTCTGTTTTCTGCCCATAAAACATCATTACGGTCGTATTGCCTTCCCCCCCACCCCAAACCATCGAAATACTTTACGACAATGACTCGATAAAATGCATCTTCTTTGCCAAAATCGGATCCACTATAAAACGGAGCAATAGGTCGTCCTTTTTGCGGTCCGATTTGGAAAGGAGTCTGAAATGGCAGCGTTTGAGTTAAGAGGAGGGGAGGGATTCCGATTGCTGAAAAATCGGTGATGGATACTCGTTGAACTGAGATTTTGAAAAAAGGATACAGTGAAACCTGTTTGAAAATCCTCCTCCATGTAAGAGAGATTTCACTTTAAAACTCATTTTCTCCATCTGGTGTTCTTGTCCTGTAGATTTCAGCGTATCTGATGTCTCTCGATTCTTTTTTCAGAAAACTTTTTTTAAATTAATAGCAAACATATCATTTTTATTGTTAATCCACTTTTATTTATTTGATTTAGTCTTTATTTAGAAAGTAAACTTATTTTATTATTTCATAATTTTTTTAAATTCTATACTCAATAATAAATTCCATAACATTTCAAAGTCTTATATAACTCACCGGAAAACATTTACAAGCATTGTTCTCTACAGGGACAACTGATTAAAAAATAAAGAAATATCTATTTGATTTGCACCAGTTAGGAAGAAAATATTACCCACAATCCTTCCTGAGGCTTAACATTTTTGCATGGGATTCACTTCATAGAGGCAGGGAATTGAGTTGTTAGCATTTTCACACATGAGGCACATGCTTAATATACTGAGTTTGAGAGTAAATTTCATAATGTTTTGTAAAAATATAATGAAATAAACATTGTAGAACAAGAATTTACTGATTTTCAGTAAATAGCGCAAATTTCCTTTTATAAAGAGTTAGCCATTTTTGACATCCAGCTTATTCCTTAGGATTGATGATTGTTGAAATAATCAATTAAATATTTTATAGATCTCATTGCTATTGTCTTCCTCGACAAAAGTATTATTACTTGCAAGTACTATTTTTTTTCTTTCTCGTATGGGTTGTATAGAGAAAGCAAAGTAATCGTCGAAAAATTCGAACTGAAGTTTTTGACGAATTTCGATGTTTTAGACTTCCCAAAGTTCAAAAAACACGTTTTTGGAAAATGTCCATCTGTTTGTCAGCGACAAAGATAACTCAAAAACGATTTAAATTAGAAGACTGAACTTTGGTAAACGGTCTACACACTAAAGTTACATATTTCTTTCAAATTTGTAGTAAAATCTGCTTGATTGTTCTAATGTAAGTTGAACAATACTTACCAAACGAAGAGAGCTGGGTAGATAAGATTCGGTACACATACTTAACTTATATAGTGCAGATGCATATTAGATTTTAAACAAACCCAATAAGAGGATGGCCGTCTGTCTGTGTGTACTTTCATAAACATATAAACGCAATAACTCAAGAACATAATGACTTAAATATATCAAATTTAGTATGGAATTTTGTGATGAAAAGAATAATTCTGTGTTAAATTTTTGTTTTAACCGATTGAGAAAAAGGCATCTTAAATCTGGTTTTCTTATCCTTTTTAGTGCATACGAGGAGTTAATCGCGAAAAATATCACCAAGGATGATATGACAAATTTAAGAAAAATTCTAAACTCACATCAAAGGTTGATATTTCACTACTGTTGCATGCCAAAGAAAGCTTTGGAAAGATTACTACTGCTGGTTTTACATTATCGCTAATTTCCTTTCATCTTAGTTAAAATAACCAAATTGAAAAGATTACAATATAAATAATTACAAGTATCAGATGACGACAATCGAATTCTAAAGGATTCACAATTGCTAAAATTTTCAATGAAATATTTTATTAGGCTTTTCCTGACGACTTCTTCAGAAAAGTATATTTAAATTCAAATCTTGATAAATAATGTGCCAAGTATTATTTGTCACATCATTCTGTTTACTGGGCTGTATAGTTCCCAAATTTTCCATCATATCACTTAAAATTTGACCTTTATCTGAAGTGAATGTGATTTGAATTCAACCAATGTAAAACATTTATGTGAAATTATATATATATAAAATGGAAGTACTTTAAAGTACTTTATCTTTTAAAATAAATATTAAATTACAGCTATACCATGTATCTATACTTAATTGAAAATCCATCTCTATATAACCATATATTGATGCTAATATGCCACTGAAAACTATCAATCATACATAAACCATGCAGAATAATTGAACTGAATTAATAATAAATTCCATGCAGAATAATTCCCTTCCTAACAAAGGAATGTGAAAATCAATCTTTGTCCCGTATCTTTATTATTTATTTATTTAATCTAAATTAACAAATTAATGTATCTGATTTAGAAACGGAATGTACTAAGTGAGAAATCTAAGGTTGTATCCATTCTTTTAATAAATCACTTCAAATTAGTTTTGTAGCTGAAAAGATATAAGTTATTATGTATGTTCATTTTCTTTGATCTGATAATTTACTTTGAATTTTTAAAAGTGCCATTTTAATTAAAAGCAAAAAAAAAAAAAAAAAAGGGAAAATTCCACCTCTGCAAAAACTTTTAACAGCTAACTCAGAGTAACGTTTTGTCATTCTCTTTTTCCGTAAAAATAAAGATATTTCTTCCTAATTCTGGCATTGAGCTAGGAAGTGACTAAGAATTAAGAAGAAAAACGACTCAAAAATTCTCATAAAACTTAAAAGATCAAAACATGGCTTTTCCCCCTCCCCCTTTACTTTCTTTTCAAAAGCTAACCGCCCAATCATCGTTATCAGCGGGCTTAATGAGCGTCCTAAAACGTTCTCTTTTGACCACCGCCGACATCATTTAAAGCAAGCGGTGGGGGTAGGAGAGGGCATAAGAAAAAAAGAACAAAATTCCAGACAATTATAAAACCATCGGAAAAAAAATCTTCTGAGCTCTCTTGTTTTAAAAATGAAATCTTTCTCGCACTGTTACACCCTCTTTTGATGATTTGTAGCCCTTGGCAGCCGTAATTCGAACACAAAGGAACTGGGTAGGAGGGAGATTTTCGCTCCATTGCCGCCCTGAAATCGTTTGGCACCCTGAGGCTATGCTCAGGAAGGGTGATTATCGAATGTAAGAGAGGGGCCGATGAGAATAAGAATCTTTAAATTCAGAAATAACTTCCGTTACTTCCTTTTGATTAATGTTGACTGGATTTTTAATGGCAGAAAAAAAGGTTCGTTTTTTTTTTTTTCTTCTAAATTTATACATACAAATTTTTAAAAAAAGGGCTATAGCCTGTTTTAAGGTTTTGTTTACAAGGTATAGCTACGCAATTTACTGATTTTTTAGATTAAAAAAAACTGGTTAAGTTTTAATTGCATTATGCTACAATTTAAATTAATATTCCCAATAATGGCTTGCTAAATTTCAATGCAGATGATTTTTTCATTTTTCTTACAACTGATGCAAAATTTTGAATCCTAATCATAATTGATCAACTTATTCTGCTTGATCTAATTTGTGTTAAGTGCTATTTGCTAGGTATAGCTATGTAATTTACTTTTTCTTCAGATTTAAAAAAATGAAATAGGTTTCAGTTACAATATGCAAAAAATTAAATACATATTCCAAATAACAATTTTGTAAATTTCTAAGCAGACGATTTTTTTCTCATTTGTCTTAACACTGATGTAGGATTTTGAAATTAGCATAATTGATCGATTAATACCGTTTTCAGTTTATTATTTATTGTTGCTTATTATTTAATATATAATAGCAAGTATAACTTCTCGATTATTTTTCTATATTACAGTTAATAATTTTTAATGATATAATTTCTCTATTACAGTGTTCTGTATTATAGTTATAGTTATAAAGTCGAATTCGAATGTTAAAACTTCTGAAATGTGATAGAATGTCTTGAAATCGAATTGATTATACACAAATTCACACAATTAATTATACACAATTATATTCATTATATACACAATGCAAGATCATTGATTCAAATTTGGACATCATTAATTTTTACAATTCCTTACCCCCTATTCCCAAACAAATCTGGAGAGCACATTTGTTACTGACCTTTTTTTTGACATAAAATTAAAATTAATAAGATCACAGAGAATTAGTCAATGATGTATATAATACAAATGCAGTTGCAACATTATTTCAACCATTTTTGTTGAAATTTCTCAATTGAAAGTTTATTTTCCCAGCTACTTCCGTGTGTCGTAGAAACTAAAAAAATGCTAGTTTTTTTAACGTCTGGAAAATCACAACTCTGTGCATTAAACACATTAATATTTAATATTTATTTTTGTATGCCTGTAAAAAGTAAGCTGAAATCTTTCCAAAATATAAATGAGAAAGCTCTATGAAAAGCTCTGATAAATATAAACGCGGAGGCAGTTTTTGTGAGCAAATAATTTTCAGTGGTGATGATTAATTACGTAAATGATCACTATAAAAGAACTAAATACTTCTAAGAAAGAAACCCGGAAAGGAATGTAGTAACTGTACTTCGAATGAATCATTCTTAGAAAAATAAAACATTTTTTTTTTCATTCTGTGTCTAGGAATCAATTTCATTTAAGAGAAAGGACATTTATTTGCTATTTTAACTAACACTCGATTCTCTAACGTAGAATGCAAGTAGGACTTTATTTCCTGAATGATCAAAAAGAATTTTTAATAACTATATAGTGTAAAATAAATTAACTAATTCTATTGTAGCTTTGAATGTCCATTAGTGTCGATAGTAGTATTATTAAATGTGATTTAGTAATTTAAATTTGAAAAATTTCGCCGTTACTTTAAAAAAAAAAAGAGAGAAAAAATTGTTAGAAAATAGACATTCTAAATCGATCTTAAAAAAGGTTCAACCCCCCCCCCCCCCTTCCCTACACAATATCTCTGATTTTTAAAAAATTGCTTCTTTGTTTTGATTAGTATTCTACTCTAAAATATCATTTTATTTTTTCGTATAATGGTTTTAATATTTGGTTTTTATAAAATATGCTTCATGCAAAAAATGAAGGACAATTCCTGTGGAGATGCTATGAATAAACCATATTATTTTTTAAAATAAAATAATGAAAACAAAACACAATTAAAATCGTATCTTGAAGTAAATATAAAAATAATTATAAAATATATTTTCAAAAATTAAATATCTATCAATAGAACAGGTGATCGTGAATGTGAATGTTTGTATGGTGATGATTTACAGAACAGAAGATGAAAATTTACATCTTGATATGATAAGGTTTGAAATTTTAATTAATACAAAGCGTAATTTCAGTTCTTTCCTCAATTACTCCTGTAAACGTTATTGCTCAAAGCTGATTTTTGCATCATTTCAAAGTTTGAAAATTTGTCTTTTTGATAATATTGGGCTGATATGTAGCAAAAAGTCTGGGGAACTAGGTTTCTAAACTACTAGCAATTAACATCAGTTTAGTTACGTTGAATATTAAACTAATGATTGATTAAATTGTTAAACTAACGGTAAGTTGATTGGTTGAACTTATCAATAAGCGTAGTTTTTGATTGGTTAATTTTTGAAGGACAATACTGGTACCGAAGACGGTATCTGAGCTTCTATAGTTTGCCAAAATTCCCGTCCGCATAAGTGTTAGTTATTTAAACCTAGCATATTTAACATATTCATTTCAGTGTGAGAGAGATATTAAAGAGAATAGAGCTTAGAACCTTTGAACCTCAGATTTTGAAGCATCATCTTAGGCTGCCACAGACTTTAGGTACTAGTAAAATCTAGAATGTTCAAGGTTTTTTTCACAATATGCTTTCGAATTATACAGGCTCTAGAAAATGATAAAATATGTAGAGTAAAATATCACGTGTAATTACATTGCAGCTATGACAGCCATTTCGCATCTAGAACTTTACCCCATTGCAATGTTATTACCCATAGCATTACTCCTGGCACCGGACTTAGGTTTAAGATATGAATTTTCTAAACATTATACTATCTATGAATTGAGTACTCGAACCCTGTGACATTCATGACACGAAAACTATTCCAAACGCTTTTAGGACAAATCGTTGTATTTATAGGCACACATTTGGTAGGTCTCTACTATTTGCGTAGTAAACTCATACAAAAAAATATATTTAAAAATCACAAATAAATTTAAACTAAATAATCAATCAAGATAAGTGATTTCTCTTTGATAATTTTTAACGTATAATGACACAAATACTACTTTCCCACAGCATTAAAATACAAAACTTTCTCTTTGAATGATGGCAATATAATTTTAGTTCGATTTTTTGCTCTAATTTTAATAAATCTCTAAATACGTTTGTATTTTTTATATATATATAAGATTTTTTTTTGTTTACTCACAATCACTTTAAAACAAACTAAGCATATGTCCGAAAAAAAATTAAAATCTATCTAACTATTCGTCTGTCTATAAACGGGATAAGTCAAAAGCGATTTTGTATAGAAAGATGAAATTTGATATACGATCTCTAAACTAAATTTGTAAATTTCTAGCAAATTTGGAACTATTTCCTGCGAGAAGAAGTTAGTACGTAGTTACATAAGTTCAAATGATAGCTAAAAAATAGAAAGAACAAGATGGATAAAACTTGGTTCATAAATTTAATACCTAAAATGTAACATCTACCAACGTGGGAATCAACTCCCTCAAGGACATCTATCGGTTTGTACTTTCACATATGCTTATGAAAGCGATAAATCAAAAATGCAATGATTTAAATATTTTGAATGAGATTTTGGGAACACAATTGTAGTTTTTTCCCCATAAAATTTTAGTTTCAAAGTACACGATCCCAAAACACAAATTTTCAAAGTACGATTACCCGTATACTATGTCGCCAATGATCGTATGATATTTTCAGTAAAGATGCTAAATTTGCGTCAAAAAACAATATTTCGAAATTACTTTTCGCAAATGCTTTGCCAAACTTTCACAACTCTACCTAAGGTTTACAGTTTTATTTGGGAGCAAGGGAATAACCCGTTTAGTAAAGAATATGTTAGAAAGTTTGGGGAAATCTTTCTTTGATTATGTTCAAGTTACATTTGTTATATTTGAAACAATTTCTTAATCCTTCTTTGCGTGATGATGTAAATTTCCCTCCTAGCATTTAGTGACCAAAAAATTGTATTCAAAACAGGCATATTGTAAATAGCTGGCAACTTTTTTCACGACTATTGCGTAATGTAGAACTTAGCTGTGAAAATATAAAATGTCAAAATCATTATAGCGAGTTTGAAATCATTCCGCTGTTTGGAAATGAGAGATTTCTTGAATATTTTTTATAACTAATCTGAGATTATTTTTTTACCAATAAAAGCGACAGTAAATGGAGAAATTTAGAAGAGAGAGTCATTAAAGATTCTGTACAGAGTTTAACACTTAAATTTGTATAGTAAGGGATATTTGCATCATCATTTTTAAAAATATTTTTATAATATATATTTATAATAGGATTTTTTTCAATTTTTCCCCTTTAATCAATAATATCACTCTGATTTCAAAAAAAAGCAGGGTTAAGAAGACACAGAAACCTTCGAATGAAATCTAAAGCAATACTATGGTATAACGTTTCAACCTAGAAGTTAGAATCTCCTTTACTCATATATATATTAATTTATCAACAATAAATCAGACGACATAAATGGCCTGCCCTTTTCTGGTAAATACCATTTCTACTTCAGATTCAAAGACATAAAGAATTAGCATTCTGCATTTAATCTTAAGTATGAATACTCTCAAAATCCAATTCTGTAGGTAAAAATTCTGCACAGAAGTTTTTTAAAACGCATTGTTCTGAAACGAACGGCATAGAAAGGGAAACCCTCTTAACCCTCTCTCTCCAGCGCTGCGGGGCCCGCTCGCATCTTCCAGATGACGTCAGCAAACTTCAAAGCCCCTCCCTCTTAGAAACGCTCGGCCACTCGTTCGCGCATGGGGAAGCACGGCCCTTTCGGAAAGGATACTTTCAAAGGGTTGGAAAAAGATACTCTTTGATCACACGGTTTTTTCCGTTTCTCCGCTCAATTGGACATCTAAACTCAACCGATCAAAGTTTATTTTGCAAGCATTGGCAACAAACTGTGCCGTGCAGATACTTTTTTCTGTCTTAAATGCTTTAGTTTATGGTGGTTTGAAGATGCAAAGCGGTTTAACTCCTTTGGATTGGCGATAGCTTTTGAGATAAGTTAGCATTGTGGAAAAAGAGTGGTTGGCACTGTTCCTAAAGAATCGTTTGCTATTTTATATTTGCATAAAAAATGTAGACTTTTTATATGTAGACTTTTTGTACAGCTCGATTGATATACAGTTTGCTTTGAAAATATATTACGCATATTTCTTCAACCATATTAATTAGTTCCCCTTTTTCGGAAGATAATATATAAAAAACGTTCCAAAAGAAATACATTTTTGAAACTGATACAACAATAAATTCACCAAAGTACATATTATTCTTAAGAGTAACCTTTTGAAATTAAATCTTCACAAGTTTTTAAAAAATTATTTATTACTTTATATTTTAGATCTTATTTAATTTCAAGATGAAGCAAATTTTAGTCGCAAAATATGTATGGAAAAAATTATGATCAGAATGCAAAATAAATATTTTGTTTTGTTTTTTTGAAAAGGCAAACGATATTTTTTTACAACAGTAGGAAAGAAGAGCAAATGAAAAAATACTATTAAATCCTTTTAGTCCTGTTAATTTCGCTTTACCAGTAAATATTCATTAATATTTATTAATAACTAGCCTTTTATCCCAGAAAAAATAAGTGAAGTGAAAAAGGAATTTTAACTTCCATTTCAATCATACATTTATTGTTCAGCTCCCGAGCAAATAGAAAAAGAGAAACAAACTGTTTTCCCATGTTTTGTAATCATGTTAAAGAATTTCAAAATAATTAATATTTTTTCAAATAACCTTTTCATTTTTCAACTGAAATTTTAAATTGGACCATATAAAACATTCAGGATGTATTTGAGAAATAAACCTTTCAATTATATTTTTAAATTTCTCATATTTAAATGTTATAATTCCTTTATTAAAGCTGTTTTTACAAAATTGCTTGCATCCATAAAATTTTTTTTAAAAAATCTAATATAATTTTACTTTTTTTCTAAAAAAAGAAATTTTGTTAGAAAAAGTTGCTGTAAAAATGTAGACAATAATATTTACTGTGGAATTCTTTTTGGTTAATTATCGGAAGACTTCCCAACAGAAGTTTAATGTAAAAAAAACTAGCATACTAAAAAAGGAAAAAATATTAATTTTAATCTGTATTCCTTATCGTGAAATACACATTTGGTTTACCCTAATATTATTAAGGCAACTCTATTATCTTATAATATTTTATATACTAGGAGGTGTCAAAAAGAACACACATACAGTTGAATTTAACATCTGTAGGAGTAAAAAATACAGTGCATGAAAATATGAGGTGGAAATAAAAGTATTACCAATTTATAACTTTTTTACCTGCTAATCATATTGAGGTATTTGTCCCAGTTCGATTCGAATGTCTTGGTTTCAAAGAATGACGTTGACCTGTATAAGGTAGTTATTTAAATCACACATCTTATCTATGTAAAAACTACAAATATTTGGTTGGGAAGCTTTGGAGCGCTCATCACACAGCTTTGAAATAATGCTTTCAAATTTTCATACATTTGGAGAAAATATGTTCCTGGACTGCCAGAAGTTTGACCCAGATGCCGACTTCAGATGCATCATTCTATGAGACCAGGATTTTCAAACTGATCCAATGCTGGGTCAATATCTCAATGTTAATGGCAGTTATATTGAAAAGTAATAAATTAATAATATTTTCATTTCCGTTTCATATTGCCATGTATTATTTTTTTTGCTATTGTATTGAATTTTTGTGTATTATTTATTGATTGATAATCCCTCGTATGATTACAATGGAATTTGGATGGAATATGGAATTGATTATTTTAGGGGCTGTCGTCCTGGTTTAGGGGTGGTGTGTTTTCCTAGTATTCTGGGCGACCCGGGTTCGAGTTCCAGTTCGGGCATTGTTGTTATTCTGTGTTCTATCTGGGGTTTGGTTTGGTTTTGAGCCATTTTTGGCCATACTGCGCCAATCAAATGGTAAAAGCATAAAATTATTTTAAAAAACAACTGTTTATGAAACTATCACACGTATCCAAAAAATTCCAAAAAATAATGTAAAAATTATTTTAACATCTTAAAAATTAAGTATGAATAACTGAAATAAGGGTGAAAAGAAAAGTACAACACAGACAGAATAATAAAAGGTCAATATACAAGTAAGAAAGCCAATAGCTCTTAAGAATTTTAAAATGTTTGGGTGGTATTTTTCACCCACCAAGTCTTCCAATACTGAAGACAAGGTAAAAAAATGAAAACGATAAGAATTAAAGACGAGGCAGACAATTAAAATATGATGAACAAAAAATTGAACTTGGCAGCTATTGCAAACAGGCACATTTTCGCCAAAAATTTTGTTTTTGTAAGTGAAACATGTATGTCCAATACGGAGTGTTCTATCTTTGAGTAGTGTGAAGGTCCCCCCTCCTGTAAAAAGAGGTTATGCAAGCGAATGTGAAAGATGAAGTAGCTAAGTCGTACTTTTGGCCCTAGTTGGCGCTACTGAAAAACAAGGGTCGCTCATTTAGGCTTAAAATCGCTGACAGCGATCAGCGGGCTTGTCAATGACAAGTACCATTGGAAACAACAACTATTTTATTGACTAAGATTTTCATTCATTTTTATATATGCGCATTATATTTTCTTTTCTTAACTAAACGAGTTTTCCATTTCGAGCAGTTGAAAAGATGAACTAATATATATATAATATTGAAAATAAATCCCAGTAATTAATTAAGCTATTAGAGCACAAAATCCTCCCAGGAATAGGTTATTATATAATCTATGATCTTTATGACAATGAACAATATTTTACTACATTATCTTACAATATGTAGAAGCTATTACGAGAAGATAATTTATGATATTGATGCAAAATCATGCTACTTTAAATTATTTGTCTTCTCGAACAAGCTCGATTCATTTCTCAAAGTCTTTAGTTAATTTTGCTTTTAAGAACCTTTTTGGCGTTCGCATTCTCTATTAGTGACTATGAGATAAAATACATCTCAAAAGCCCATCAGTAGAATGTACTATTACTTTTTATACCCAGTTCGGGTATGGTTGTTCTTCGTCTGTATTCTATCTGTGAGATGTGTGAACGTGGCTCCTTATATTAAGGGGTTGTGAAAGCGAATCTGACTCATGAAATAGCTAGATCGTACTCTCAGCATAAGTTAGCGCTGCTGAAGTAACAAGAGACGCTCACTAAGTTTAAATCGCAGACAAATCTATCAGCGGGCTTGTAAAGTGCCAAAAGTAACAGCATAAACAACTTTTATTACGGCATCTTTTGCACTTAAAATAATGAAATAATCAAAACTTTATTAACATGTATTACATATTTGAAACATAGGGTGAAAAAGAGTAAATAATAATAACATCCAGGAGATAAAAACCTGTCAAATATTCTAATCTTTGCACGTAATGGTTTAAATATCTTTTCTTTCATTAGCCAGTTATCAGTTATTTACCTTTTCAAAACTTTTTGAATTGCGTCTTCTGATTAACTATAAACTCATCATATTCCTAAATGTAGCTCTTTTTCCATGACGAGTATACTCATCACAAACATTTAACTGGCTAAAAAGAATTCTAATTTCGGTATGGAAACTTGAGATTAAATGTTCCTTTGTACAAATGTGAAAGATTTCATTTTTAGTGAACCAGTCATGGAGTAAAATAAATACTAAATAGAAAAGGGGATTTCATAAACATAAAAGTCTTTAAATTATCTTCCCGACTATTTTGATAAAAACATTTCTAATAAATTACACATAAAATACGTTCCCTCTTTCTATCTTACATAAAATGATTTCAAACAAAGCCCGTAGATGGGATTTTGGCGGTGACCATCCCTCGCCAACCACTCCACCGTCCGTCGGGCGCCGTCCACTCCTAAATGACCGTTTAATCAGGGGAGGAAGTGGAATATTCAGCAGTTTTTGTGTGCATCTCACCGAGAAGGGAGGTCGTTTGTCAGTCCGACCTGTTGGACAATGGACGTCTCCCTGTCGCTCCTTCCTACCTGTGGGTGAGGATGCATTAGCCAAACTTCGTCCATAAACTCTTTTAGCTGAATATTTCTCTTTGTGACTGGATTGCTTAAAGAGGGCTTTGTCCAGAAGACAGATGCATTCACTTCTGAAGAATTAGTGCGGTATCAGTTGATGTAGAACTTTAGGAGATAATCAAGTGGTTGAGTTACTGATTTTATGGCGAAGAAAGAGGATGTGGTTGCCATAATTTATATCGTTCATATAAAAAGATTAGTCCGAATTTGTTACGTTCTCATGAAACATATTGTAATGGACTTATTTCAAACTATACACATTTGTTAAAATGTATCCGGATTTAATGGAAAATTGTTGAAAGTTCATAGAATTTTCAAGTCTTCAGTTGAAATTTCCAACTTATGCAAATATTTACATTTTTCCTTTATGTATGGCAGCACCATATGTCTTAAGAACAGTTACGCCATATTTTTTAATTTCTTTTTCTTTAATTTTTTGCATACAAAGAGAAAATATTAAAATTGTTGTAAAATTCGAACTCATTTTGAAGTTTTTCCATGTTTCGAACCTTCATTCAGATTTGGAAAAACACATTTTTGAATTATACCTGCCTGATAGTGAACACGATAACTCAAAAATGCTTAAGCCTAGATGGAAGTAATTTAATATGGGGATTTTTCATAAAATTAATGGTTTTCTCTTACTATTTAAACGAAGCACAATCAGAAGAAGTGTAGGAAAAGTATTGAAATCTGACAAAAGGAAAACGATTGAATTGAAGTTACAGAACTTTAAAATATTCACAATTCAGACATCCTTGAGAATATATATATATAAACTATACTTAGAACTATGAATATCTGTGCATTTTATAACTCAAATAGAAAATTTGAATTAATGAAAATTTGATCCGTGTTATTTGTGCAACAATTGTAGGTTTCTATCGAATTTCAGAAGAAGCCTGCCAAAAATTTAATAGAATATTCGTAATATTTGTCTATCTATTTATTCACATATGTGTAAAATAATATGTCCAAAATAGAAACCTCAATATTAATGTCGTTTAGAATATTACTTTGCTTCTTGAACTACAAATGTGTGATATATTTTATTGCAAATCTATTGTTAGATTTATTTCTTTTCAGTCTATCTATTCTTAAATATGTGAACACAACAAAATGAAAAAAAATACTAAATGAGTACATGAATTTTCGTATGTGACCTTTCTATTTAAGTGAGAAAATAATGAAAACTTTTCGGACAAAAATTTCTCTAAAGTTTGCTATTTCACAGTAATATTTTATTCTCTTCGCAAGATTGAAAATAACCAGAATACATCCAAATATGGAAGTATATCAATCCAAGGGTAATGGTCTCCCTCAAATATTCTTATTCTTAATTCCCCAAAATTTGCTTAGACTCTCTAGTAGTTTTCCTCTCCTTCGCATAAAATTGTGGATTTTAGATAAGGCGATGTATGCCCCGAGTGCTATAATTTTTATTTTCGGAATCTCGTATATGAGTACTTTATTCTATAAAAGAGATAACTACTACTTGTGTGCTGATTGCATGTCACTGGTGAACAATTGTAATGAAATATAGATCTTTAGTCAGAACCTAGAATACGATCTCGCCAATTTCTTCAGCATATCATTATCACTTACATGTAGTTGAAACATAATACCGAAAACAGGATACATATTTTGGGCCTGTTTCTTACAATCAGTTAAGCAAAATTTCACCCAGAATTACTACTTTAGTCACAAGATAGCGTACCAAAATTCATTCATTTAAATCAGTACGTTTTTGAATTATTGTGTTTACATGCATACAAAAGTATAGATTCACAGATGGTCAATCAGTCCTTAACAAATTTGGTTCTAAAAGTAATACAAATCTACATTTTAGATGCCAAACCTATGTATCAAATTTTATTTTCTCTGCTCTTTACGTTATGTAGTAAACCTGTTCATTTATATTCAAACAATCAGTCTGACAGAATTCCTGTAAATGAATTTTGTACAAAATTTGACAAAAATTTACTCAGATATTACAGAAAGTAACAAGAAAGTAAAAGAAAACCAAATTTCTGGCTCTTAACAATTTTAGTAATTGTGTTCCCAGCCAGCGAAAGCAAAAGACAGATATTAATCCAAAAATGAGTTCGAATTTTTTTTTGACGATTGCTATACATTACCTTTACATAGTTCATATACAAAATAAAAGTAAAAATAGAAATCAGTGGGAGTGTCTCCCCCCCAAAAAAACAAATTTCAGGCATAACCTCTAATACAAATGTCATGCCATAAAAGCCCTTGCTCGGCATTAGTATGCAATGGTTACGAAATACTAACTTCTGGTGTAAACTTAGAATTTTTACTGAATCTGACGTATGATCTTTGGCGAGTAATTTGGCGATTAATATCAGATATGCTGTTATTAGAATCTGAAAATTGAATTCGTGTAATAGACACATTTTTCTTAATAGACTGTAACAAAAATCTGGCTCAAAACTGCACTATAGTCACAAAATCAGGTACCAAATTTTATATATTTAAATAACTGCTCTATAGAGCTATAGCGTTTACTTGCTTCTGAATGTGCAAAACTTCAAATAATGAATCCCCTATTGGATTCGGCTCAAAATTTGATTGGTGTTTGTACCAAAAATGTAAAATCTTAGGACCTAATTTTATAGTTTCCTTCGTTTTGTTATTATCATGTTAACTTATATTTCAGCTTGACTTCCTGTAAAGAGATTTAACTCACAATTTGATATAAATGTGCAAATTCGGTATAAAGATCGTAAACCAAATTTCAATCTTCTAGCTTAGAACGTTTTTCAGTTATTTTTGTCACAGACTGAATGATCGATGGTTATTTTCCAAATATGTGTTTTTCGAACTCTATATGTCTATAACTTGGAGATTCGTCAAAATCTCGTGTTCGAATTATTTAACGATTACTATACTTGTTGTTGTGTTGCTACGTTACTATGCTTGTTATTGACAGGCCCGCTGACAAAAGAGTCATTGAGATTTAATCCGAATTTGTGTCTCTTGTTTTTTCAGTAGAGCCATTTAGTAAGAGTTAGCTACT
Source organism: Argiope trifasciata (assembly GCA_026543055.1). Lineage (NCBI taxonomy): Eukaryota > Metazoa > Arthropoda > Arachnida > Araneae > Araneidae > Argiope > Argiope trifasciata. Next base: position 1,415,731 of record JAPMOQ010025070.1, on the reverse strand, counting down.
CAAGTATCACAACCAATTTTACAGGGCGGAGTTCATTTATGCATTTCATTCACGAAATCCACAGATCATAATTTAGACCTGGAGCAGAGAATGATCACCTCTGAGACCTTACGACCAGTGGTATTACTCTCGACATGGATGAATTTGTGACCACGACAGATTTATACGCGCGCCAGTCACCATACACACGAAGATTCTTCGGCCGGTGGGGTTCGAATTCACAACCTAAGGGATGCGAGTCTAACACCCTACCAATCAACCTCGGTCCTTCTATTCTTTCTCTATACTATATATACAAGAAAGGAACCAAAACACTAACAATGGTGATACTATCAAGCGGCAATTAGATTTAGATTTTTGAGTGCTTTTACCAGTTACAATTTCATGCCAATGATGATTAATATATTACGTTCCAGAAATAAGATATTTATTTCCAGAAACTGTATTATATCACAAAAAAATTTCAAGGTGACGTTTCTTGGTGTTTTTGATTCATATGAGCCAGGATTTGATAAGGGACGTTTCATTGCGAATAAGCAGGGTCCACAGTGCAATAAATTCAGAGAAGCCTTCCATCAGGGAAGGGAGCTAACGACCCTTTAACGGAGGAAATACGATTAGGGGGCGACGAGGTTGCCACTCAGGGGGAAGGGGTGCGAAACTTTGTTACAAACAGAAGGGACGTGTCTCTCTTAGAAAGACTAAGTAATTTCTGTTCTTTCGTCATTTGATAAATCTATGTTGGTGACTAACTAGAGAATCAAAATCAGATTTTTATTAAGTGGTTTGGTTCTATGAATGAAAGATGCCAAAGCAAAATTAGATACAATATGCTTCTCATTGTCCTTATTGGATAATATTTTAAAATTAGTTTGCAAAAAATTCTAAATGTGGGTATATCGTTTGAAAATTAATACTTATTGCACGAAGTTTATAAAAACAAGCGATTTAGATGTTTTTAGAGTATTTTTTGTACGATTAATAACGATGAATGAGTGTGTTTTGTTGACTTTCTACAGGCCATGTTGTTTGATCCACAAAATTTGACACATATATATTTTAGAGGGTGGGAATGTGCGCCTTTGAATGAGTTTTTTTAAGTAATTAGAATTTTAATTAAAAATTTGGGGAAATTTTGGAGGATTTTTTTGTAATATGTTCCAAAAATAATATTACATCAAAAAAAATTCTAGTCATTTCAAAATCGAAAAAATTGTATTTTTGACGATATTAATTTAATCATCAGTTTAATTTCCCCCAGATTTTTGCAGTTTTAAAAGAAATTTTTTCTGGATACTTTTTAATAATATATTACATTATTTTTCTCTATTCAAACCATTTTTATTATTTCATGAAATATTGAATGATGTGAATATTCTTTCGATGGTGAACGTCAAGGTACAAGAATTTTGTTTAGTATCTGTGTTCATAAGATTAATCTCCGCTAATTTTTCTTACATATTCTCTGATAAAAGTATTATCCTCCACTTCCCGCATAAAATTGTGTACCTTGAGTCTGATCGCGAGCGCTTTACATATTACACGAAATATTTATATTAGGCATGAATTCAGAATTTTTACAGAATCTATCGTGTGGTTTTTGACAACTGTTGTCACTGACACTGACATTTTATTTTAAATAACAAAAATCAATACTTAAACACAATGAATTAGTGAAAATTATATGCATTGCTTTTAACTAATTCAAACCAAAATTTAACACAGAATTTTATTTGTAGTCATAAAATCGCATAGCAAATTGTCATTGCATTAATTTTGAATTAAAACTTTCAAATGTTAATGCAACCTCATAGAATGAGGCAACCTGATGTAATTAGTTCCAAATCGGATAGATTTCTAAGCCTGTGTACCAAATTTTATCTAGCTCTTTTTGTTTTATAGTAAACTGATATTCAGGCACCCAAATGTTCAAACTTCCACAGAATACAGGGTTGTTAAAAAATCGACCTTGGTCGATCTGTAATACAACAAGGATATATATATATATATATATATATACACTAAAAGCTCCTGATTCGCGGATCTAATAAGTACATACATAATAAAAAAAAAGCATTCCAATAGGTATCCGACCCAATATCCTTTGTAAATGCGGTCAAATGGACAAATAAAGAAAGTAAAATATCTTATTACAACTTTGTCTAAAGTATGTTGTTAAATGCAAACTGCAAACATAGCCGAAATCGCGAATGGAATAGGATGAGATGAGTGCGAACAGATAGAATCAAATGACATTCAGGAATTGCTTGAATCTCAAGATGAAGATCTCACTGAAACCGACTTGGAGGAAATGTTGAATTCTCAGCTCATTGAAGAAGAGGCTTCAATAAGCACTGGAAACGTGGCATTTAAATTGAAAAGTCTTAGTGAAGGTTTAAGAATAGCAAATGAGCTTTGCGATTTCTTTATGAACAATGATCCGTCTATGGAACGAAGTCTTATTTTTAAGGGGCGAATTGCTTATGCGCCTTCTGCTTATCAGTCTGAAGGAGCTTTTAAAAACTGTCAAGCAAGAGAAAATTACAAAATTCTTCAAACCATTGCCTAAGCCTTATGATAATTAATAAAAATGTTCAAAAACTTCAATTCAATTGATTTTTTTATATATATTTGTTTTTTTTTATTATTATTTTGTCACCTAGGAACGTATCCCCTATAATCCCATATAAATTACCATTCCGTATTCACGGTTTCTGTATTCGCGGCATATTTATGGGACATATACCCCGCGAATAAAGAGCTTTTACTGTGTATATTTCCAGAGCTACTATTTTCCCCTAGGAACCGAAATTCTATTTCAACAAATTCTTCTTTAAAACTGTATAAGTCTTAAATAATTTATCATATTTTGTTTACTCCTTTCTGCCTTTCTATTTGGTTTGCTGTATTATCATCTTCGTACCTTGGGAAAAAGATTCTTGATAGTAAAAAAATTGATTTCTTTAAAAAGAATTTCAAAGTTTTAACCTAAAGTTCTACATCAACAGATTTAAAAGAACTTCATGACTGTTTCTCCAAATAATGTTTTTAGATCCCCATATACACACAGATTAGTTTTTAAGTTATACTTATCACGAATGTCTCGTTAATTCTTTGCGGCCCAGCAATCGAGCCTGACTCGAAAGTAAGTATGCACTATCTTCATGTTCTTCTTAGATAATGATTGTTGTAAAAACATTATGAGAAAAATTTGACATTAATTTTTCGGAGTTATAACAAAACTATTACCCGCATGTGTATAATTATGTATCTTATTAATTTTCAGATAGCAAAGGATTAAACCTAATGATATCAATGGTTAAATTATACATGCGAATGTTTAGAATTCGCATTAATAATTCTTTCTCTGCTTTACCACAAAAAACAAACAAATATTGCAGTCGTTTTTCATATTTCAATGCATTATTTTGGTAACAAATTTAAAAGATACAAAAGGAGCAAGTAACTGAATTATTACAAATTAACTGTCTTCAGCGATTAGCTTTTTCACTTACAATGTTGAGCTTTAGGGTGGTAGATGATTAACATGAAAACATTTCTTAGAATCTTAATTTTTTATTTGATTTAACTGGAAGGCATGAATTGAATAATTGATTGATTTTTTTTTTTTTTTTTTTTTTTTTTTTTTTTTTCAAATTAACAAACGCCTAATTCAAAATATACAGTGAGTGATAATTTTTTTACAGAATTAAGGAATGACTAAAGTATTCGATTGAATTTTTCGATAATGGAGTTTGAATTCTGTCATAATAGTAAAAAAAAATTTAGGTATTACTGAATTTTAAATATATATATATTGTTAAAATTAAAGAAGAATTATATGAAAATGAAACTGATACAATTAAAAAGGTTTTTTTTTTAAAGATTTTTTTAGATTTGTAATAGAATTGTTTTGGAAGGTATGGACAACGATTTTCATTGGCAACAACTGCTTACGATTAAAACTATTCTTGCAAACGATTAAACTTTGTATTTGAAATCTATTTCGCTTTTTTTTTCTCGTGAAGAAACAGAAACCGAAGAACCATGTTCTGAACATTTCTAATAATATTTTATTAGTCCATTCATTGGCTAAGCGAAGCGACAAATTCTATGCAACTGTAAAAACATTTAATGAAGCAATTTGTAATTGTTAAGTTAACCTTTTATATACATATAAGTTGTATATTACACCATTTAGGGTCTTTTGACTTATTTATAAAATATATATGCGTTTTATATTTAGTTATTTTTTGGAAACACTGAGGAACTTTCAGTAAAACTGGTTTTTTAACCTGTTGACACTTTGAGTGGGGAAAGCAACTCTTAGGTGCTTGTCTGAGAAAGGATAGTATTTCGTTCGTTCCGTCCACAAGGCTGAATATAGTAATATGTATTACGAAATCTTCATATATATAATTACCGTACATCGAAAATACATATGAATAGAACCTTTTTTTGAGAACGTTGAATTTTCATTAGGAAAAAAAATCTACTTATCGAAATAAAATTCCTATACATCTTTTCAATATGTTTGCATAAAAAAGGTATTCTTACACAGTGCAATCGAAAAGCACATGTAGATTTGTTATAAAAGAAGGAATATAGATTAAGTATGAATTTTATATGTACTTAAGAAAGACAAGTGGTTTCTTTAAGTAAAACATCAAACAACAACTAATAAATCATAGAAATAATTAAATATAAAAAAGAAAGTTCAGTTTAAAAAAGAATGTAGAAAATGGAATGAAAAATATGCCCAAAGTAGATGCAAAATTATTTCCATTAAAAAAAAATATTAATGCATATTTTATTAACAAACTTACTTACTTATTTAAAAAAACGTGCAATGCATATTTGTACATACATATAATGCATATTTATTATTATTATTATTTTGTATTTTAGCGTTTTTAAAATTTTTTAAAGGTTTATAATAAAAATATTTTTTAATAAATTATATAAAAGTTAAAAATTATATACTTATGCATTTTTAAAATAGATTAAATTTTTAATTTCTTTATTTTAAAGGAAAATGTATTAGAATATATACTTCTGATACTTTGTAAGTAAATTTCTGTTAGATACATATTTGCCCAGATTTAAAAATAAATTTCTTTGGCAATTAAGATATTTTAAAGTTTTTTTTCAATTTGAAAAAATAAAAACGAATAGCTATAAGAATTTGATGGGAAATTTTCTATGTATTTCTATTATTGTAATTTCTCCATATACCCTTTTTTAATTGTGAACTTTCACACTTGATTTATAGAGGTTCGACCAGATTAAGACTGAAGAATTTTTAGTATGTATCCTATAAAGAAAAATTTTACAGAAAATTATTTGCAGCCAATTTTCTATAAAATGTCAAGAAATATAAAAAATCATTTTTTTTCCTCCGCACGAAGTTACCAAATAAAAATAAACTGAAACACGAAAAAAACTTGAGTTCGAGATTTTGTCAAATCTTCAAGTTTCAAACCTCCCTAATTTCAATTAAAAAAAAAAAATTAAGTTGTATATTTGTCGCTCTGTCTGACAGTATTAAAATTCAAAAACAACTTAAAAAAGAATAATGAAAATTGATAATTTTAAATCAAATTTGCAGAATTCTATTGCATTTTGATTGAAATCCATAAGTAGATAGTCTGTCTATCCAAGTACAAATTAAGATGCTACAATAAAACACTACGATTAAATTATGAATAAATTTGGATATACATAAAACAAAAAAAAATAATATAACATAAAACATATTTGTAATGTACAAAAAACATAATGAAAAATTTATGAATAAAATTGGATACTCAGTTTTAGAATCTAAAATGTAGATGCCTTTCAAATTTCTACCAAATTCTGTCAATTCTACTCATCTATTTTGAATTAAATCTGCCAACTTGAAAGAGCAACAATTTATATAATCTACAATTTTATTAATATGACCAGATACTAAATTTCTTTTCATTTTTGATTATAGAGTTTCCAAGCATGTGATTGTACTTATATACGAACAATCAATTGACAGATTTGATTCAAAATTTTATAAGTATATGTTGCATCAGCATTTAGTATCAACAAATTATTATCAATAAAACATCTCTAATAACCAAAATGCTGGAACATAAAATTCTTTTAATCCGTAAGATTGATATTGAATTAGGCAAATTTGCTTTTGTGACAAAATAAAGCTCGCAGTTGTAAGAATTTTATTTTTTAATAAAACTAATATTTACAAAAAAAATCAGAAAGAATTTTCTTAAATCATTGTTTGTTTTTTCCAGAAACTGTTAAGTTGAATTACTTAAATTATATCATGCATACGCAGTATTCACGCATATCGAGCATAAGTTTTAATCATATAGTTCTTTAAATTTTATAGTAACATCTTGACCTCGTTCAGATTGACAGAAATAGCTACTTTCTGTATACATATTTAGATCAAAATTTAATTCTTTTTTATAATTTCTATACAAGAAAGTAAAAATGAGCATAATATAATGTTTATCCATTCCTCCCAATCGCCAACTATCTCTTTTCCTCGCCAACAGGGGTAATTCTTCGCCAACTGCCAGAGACCCTACCACTCAGTAAAGGAAAAACAGGCAAAGAAGGAAGCATACGGGAGAGATCGCTAATCACAAAATCAGCAGACGGGAGCGCTGCCTTAATCGCTGCACAAACGATCCAATTGAGTTGTCGGCACACGGATAATCGAGTAATAAGGCCTCCCGTTGGCACTTCCCTAATTCACCCCAAAAGGGGTTTTCCATTTAATTAGACAACACCACTCTCCCCCCAGCTAATGGGCACCAAAGGTTAAAAGAGTGGGTCCATCTCATGGTTGACGTAATTAACAAAACAGCAGCGATTCGCAACCTTTTGACATTCAGAAGGCTCTTCCAATGATTGCAGCTTCTCAATGAAATTATCTCCCGCCATTTAATCCATTCGATGACGTCAAACAAAAGGGCACCTTGCAAGATTTTTATAGCAACAGTTGACAGAAATAAAACATTAAGAAGAATTAGAATTATTAGGGAGATTCCTATATGCAGCTTACCTATTGCCTATCATGACAAGACTTCTTAATTAAAATTTATTAAGATCTTTACTGATCATGATCAATAGAAAACAAAACTATCTTACATTCAAAAGTTTATGTTATATATGCATCCTAATTAATTTTATATTTTTGTTTTAATTTAAACCATATTAACTTCATTCTAAAGTGTTCTTGTGTTTCCTGATCCAATTTCATCTTATTTATTTAATTAATGCAACAGAAGTTCTGTAAAATTGTTGACATCGACAAGTTCCCACACTCCGAGTGAAATGATAAAAATTTGTCGATCTAAGATATCCTTTTAAAGGATATCTATAATATCCTTACCAATATATACACGTGTAAAGAAATCCTTATCAAAATCTTATCGTATATAATTTTGCTACAATTGATTGAGAAGAAAATACGATTTTCGATTACTATTTACTCATGCCAGGGATTAATCACCAAATAACTCCCCAAGGATGATATGATAGATTCAATAAAAACATTAATTGCCCACAAAAAGTTAATATTTCTTAACTATTGTACGTCAGTGTCATACAAAGCGTTCTCAGGTATGTCTGTTTTATAAGAATATGTGATAAAGTTTTGGGAAAACAAACCCCCACTAATTTATTGTAAGTGTAGATTCCCACTGGAGCACTTAATATATGGGAGTGAGAAGTTTCGGGAAAAGTGGTTGGTTCTCGCCGTTTGGTGGTGAGAAATGGTGTAGGTTTGGCTCATCCTACTGATGATGGGATGCTCTCTTATATGAGGAGTTATACTGAGATTGGTGTTGACTATATTCAACGTTAATTTCCATCAATGCTGTTCAGGATGTTCGGTCCGTCTATTTCAAATTCGAATATCTTATTGCAGGGCAGAGTAGGTCTTTGTGGTTACTTTAATAATAGAAGAAGTATTTCAATCAAAAAAGTTTTAACTCGACATTTTGTCGAATCTCCATATTTCAAGTCTTACTGCGTCATTTTTTGAAACTATACAGACGTTTTAAATATTACAGACAGACATATTTGGAATTACGTTTTTCTGTCTTGATAAAATTTGGATTATTGAATTATGAATATGTTTATAGGTTTCTATTAAATTTTGAACGAAATTCATGCCCATATGATTGTCTGTTTAGAAAGCTGTTTGAGAACAAGCGAACTTGATAAATACCAGATGCAAAAAATAAAATGATAAAAATTTGATACAGAGGTTTTGCATCTTATCTTTAGATATTTATCAAATTTTGCAAATCCATCAAATGGTTGGCCATTTATAGGCTTTTAGTTGTGCATGCATTCAATCGCAATGACGTACGTCAATGAACTTTGGTACATTTTATACGATTAAATCTGCAATTTCGTTTCAGAGATTTTGCTGTCATTGGTAGGCAAAAGGCTTCAAAAATATATATCTTGGCTTTAGAATAATACTAGATTCACACCAATAATCTATATTTCATAATTATTGTTCACCAATGCCATGCAAAATATTCGAAGCCTTCTTTCTGCGTAATGTAGTAAGATATGACTTCCTTGGAACAAAAAGAACAAGATCCTTATTGCAGACTATGTAAGAAAGCTTCAAGGATACCACTCCCTTAGCTCACTATACTATGAAGCACAAAATTTTCATGCGCAGAACTGGAACTGAAATTCTGAGCACTCGTGGCTGTCATGTTCAAGGTTTCAAATTCTAATGTTTGGCTCTATTTTCATTAGATAATACAGCGAAAGATTTATAGGAAAAGCCCACATTAGTATAAACGAAAGAAATGCTATAGTATTTATGAAAGAAAAAGCATTTTTCTGTAATATTCATTAATTCGTATTTTAGATATCCTTAATATGGAATCATTCGTTTACATGTATAGCATATTACAAATGGAATTTAATATTTATAATGACAAATGAGAGTTTTGTATTGTTAACGAATGTCCCGTTGTTGTACATCGCTAGACGACTAGACGATTGCCTGTGTTCAACTAATGATAAAACCGGACCTTTTCGCAAGTACTTCGATACACTTCTTTCGCGCTTTTTTTTCTCGTAATTCAAATGACGTCTGTCTTAGCAAATAAGACGAAGGTGATGAAAAAAGTCATTATATTCAATTTCTGAGTGTCTTTAAAGGCAAAAAGAAAAGATTTGGGGATAAGAGAGAATATCCTTGTTCTTTTTTCCCCCGGAGTTTCCCCTTGTAAAAGGGAAGTCAAGAGAAGAAGAAGAAAAAAAGAATACTAGAGGGCTTCGAAGTTTCTCGCTCTGCTCTGTGACGTCACATCTTAAGCCGCCTAAGAGAAATTCCGCACCCCCCCCCCCTTTCAATCAATATCCAAAAATGGCAATAATTCAGATTTAAGCGTCGCCTTTTGCAGTTTTGTTGTAAATATCAAAATGAGAAAAAGGTAGGGGGTGGCTGTTTGAATAACGCTGTCGACCCCCCTCTTTCGTAGAATAAGAGGAGAGAGGGGAAGGGTGCATCGGCGTTATTTCACACTCCATTTGCTTTTCAACTTCTGCTACTTCCACTTCTTCTACGGCAGTCTCCCAGCCATTCGCCTTATTTTATTTTTTTTACTTCCTCTTTTAAATCTTTTTTCCCTCGTTGCTCGAGAGCAGAAAATATTTAAGGCACGCAAAATGGCAACAGTGGATCAAGTCGCACGTGGTTTAAATAAACGGAAATTCGGAACGGGAGGTGAAATGCCCTTCCCCCACCCCTCCCGCCTAATGTGTGGGAGGAATAGAAATCGTTCTACTTTTCCCAGCACTAGGAGGGAGGTGTGATTAATTTCTAATGGGGGGTTCTATCTGAATGAGATTTTCATTCCAGATTAAATAATTGATGCTTGTTTCATGCAGACGATTTTTTTTCGATACAAATTTAAATAATTCATCACCACACTTTTGTGGCAAAATACTCAATTGAAAAGAATTCATTTATTTATACGTTTTCACAAATAATGCTCTAAACGCCTATTAGCTTATCTTTAAGAGATGTCTTTGAATTTATGAGGACTTTTTTTAGGTGCTTTCAGAGCTGTCAAATTTACAAAAGAATAACTCTTTGTTCCAAACAATAGTGTTATTTGTTATTACTTTAATCAAATATCATTGTCCTTGTTAATATAAATCGTTCATATTACATACTGTCGAATGGCATCAGCTGAATATAAACAAAAGGCTATGATAAAAAGTCATTTGTTCACATCATGGTACATGATAAAAGAGAGAATTTTATTCTTTAATGATTTCATTACGAGATTCCGATAGAGAATTTTCGTCACTGGCGGTGTTAGGAAAGGGAATATTAGGTATATTTGAAAACATTTACACAGACGCCAGGGATTCTTAGCGTGGCGTGACAGAAAAAGAAAGAGGAACATTTTAAAACGCATATTGGCAATAACTAAATAAAAAATGGGATTTGGATCTATAAATAAGAGAAAACTTTAGAATAAAGTTGTACAGACTAAATTAAGGTAAAAATATAGAGAGAATTAAAGTAAATTAACGATGAACGCACGTGTATGTCTCACAAGGTATGCAGATTCCATTATTTATAGATTCAGATATAACACGTCAAGACTAGTACTATGTTGTATAACAAGTAGGTTCTCTGTAAATAGGGTCATAATATAATTAAAATGTGAAGCTTACCTTGTTTATGTCATGCAAAAAAAAGGATGACATCCTTTTTCAGTACGATGCTTCATCGACGTTTTTGACGTTATCGGTTTAAAAAATTGGTCCAATGACATTTTCGGCAGTTAACACACCCCAAACTAGGAGCCTAAGTATTTGCAGTGACGAAACTGTTGCATGATGAGGATTTTCAGTTGCCCAGAACGCAGTTCTGTTTTTCAACATATGCTTGGAGTTGGAAGTGAGCTTCGTCACTGAATCAAATCCAATTAAAATCAATTTCGCCACATCCAACCTTATTAATCATCGTGTTTACAAAACAAACCTTCTTAAATTATCCGAAACGGTCAATGGCAAATCGATTTAAATTTTGCAAAGGAACAGAGCCGTATTCCTCTTCATTATCCAATGCACCGTGCTTTTGGACATTACTGAATATTTTCCCCACAATCAAAAT
>JAPMOQ010025070.1:1363535-1394570 GCA_026543055.1 Argiope trifasciata | reverse complement strand
TTCAAAACATCATTAAAATATTCATTTACAGGGGTCTTTCATAATCTGTACAACAATTTTAGAAGTATTGTTCATAAAATATTGCATCCTGATATCCAAACATACTGGTATTCAGTTATTTTTTCCCACACAGAGAATTATTGATATTTAATCCTGGTTTTGAATTCAACCGAAATGACATTTTTCTGTTGTTGAAAAGGTTCTGATACCAAATATAGTCAAGTTACTGTATATCCGTTCTATATCAATGATAGTTTTGTCGTCAAATTATGTACAATCACATGAAAAGGCATTATGAGCATTGTTATTTTTAAAAACACCTCTTTGTATCCATTAAGATAAAATGTAAAATCAATGCCAAATATATTTTTATCATCTCGTATATGAAGTCCACAAAGCTGAGAAAATTTGGTATGTGGTTTGGGATTTGATTGCATCAGATTTATACACTTCTATCAAACATTGAACTAAATCCATTGAGTAGAAGTCTTAACCGAAATTTTTTGTGAATTCTGTGAATTCACAAAAAATCCCAATGTCGATGTGAAGGTGAACAAATCAACAAGTCTAAAGAGAGATATTGATAAAAGTTTCTATCCAGATTTAATATTTAAAATGTAAATCATCATCAACTTTTGAACCAATTCTGTTAAATGAATTAACCATCTGTCAGACTGCACTTTCGTATGCATGTAAATGAAATAATTTAAAAAAATACTTATAAAGTATTTAGTTCCTGATCTTTTAACTAAAATTTTATGTTAAATTTTGATTTCAACTGGTTTAAAAAAGGGTGTTCAAAATAATATTCGATTTTCTTTACTATATTACTAAGCATACAGTATTCATAAGTGATACTTTAAAAATAAAAATGTGTGTACTCGGTTACCCATGGCTTTTCCTCCACAATTTTTAAACGGAAGGTGGTGGATTATATTTTCACGATATGTGAAAATGCCTTAAGGATAATTTGTTAAAGCTCGGAAGGTTTTTAAAAGACACATTTATCTCAATGTACATCCTTATTGTCGACAGATTCATGAACATTTGTTTACAGTTGATAAATGCTAGAATTTTTTTTTCGTACACGGTATGCTGTAGTGCTTTAGTCTGATTTTAGTATTAAAAATGAAGCCTAACAGATTAAGCAGATAACAAAGTTAACTGGAAGTAAAAGATTCAGAGATATGGTAGATGAATTAAAAAATTAGACGAAAATGGGAAATGAAGGATTGTATAGTTCAGAGTAAAAGCGGCGACAAGACGGGTAAAGTTCCTTACAAGAAGTCGAGCGAATGTCTAAAAAAAGGAAACTGTCTGATTTTTCGCTAGGAGACCCAAATAAAGAAACAAGATGAAATACCTTTGAAGGCTATTAAGGTATCTGACTACGTTAAAAACACTGGTATTAGACCACATTGGCGACTTCTTTTAAAAAGTGTTATTTCTTGCAATTTAGACTTTCCTCTTTCCAAAACAGGTTGTTTTTTTTTCTTAGAAAAGACAGGTCTAACCTATTATCCAGAGGAATTTTAAGCAAAATTTATTTTCCTGCTAAAATTTGTCTTCCACTTCAATTTTAATTTTCATAAAAATTCACCTCCATTAACATGATATCCCAAAAACTAATAGAGGTATTGACATAAAAATTTCAGCGTGTGTTTTAAATAATACTGGGAATGAAATGAACCAAAAGTTTTATTGTCGGTGAAATACTTTTTCTGTTATAGATGTTTTTAGAAGAATTAAGTTGCGGATTTAAGAAGAAAAATTTATATATACGTATATTTTTACCCGTCACTTCTTTGCATCTCAAGATGTTTCTTAGATTTTGCTTCATTTCATTCATCATCATATCCCATAACTTGTGTGCAAAGACAAATAGGATGGTTGCATTACCATTTTGTGTACAGTATTAACCGTTTTGGTTAAATTTCACTACAATTTACTACACATTTTCCTATTTCTCAAAATATATTATATTCTCAAATAATGTTTTTGTATTTATAGTGTTTATAATTCACAATACATCAAAAAACCAAAAATAGTTTTTAAAAAATCAAATGTTTCAAAAATTTTCCTTCGAACGTAGTCGGTTACCTTAAAATACATATGTATAGAAATCTCAAAATGTTTTTTTTTTTAATTTCGTAAAAAGTTCTGTAAATGTATTCTTTAAAATGTTTTCATGAAAACAATTAAGTCAATACCAATTCATTTCAATATTACAAGAAATATGAAAAATTAGTCGAATTTTTATTCCTTAATTTTCTCAATTTATAAAATATTTTCAAGATATGTTTGTCGAAATAAGGAAAACGTTTGAATTGCATTTTGAAAATAATAATTCCTGTAATAAATTAAAATGTTTTTCAAAATTTAGGAAAAATTTGCACGGTAGTTAAAGGAGCATCAACAGAAAGATAATGTTTTACATTTTTAGATAATATTAAAATAATTTTGTTCCAAAAATTTTCTGAAAAAGAAGAAATCGAAGCAAAAAAGCTAAAATTTAATTTGATTTTTAATTAATAATTATAACGAAAAATCGAAAGCATTAACTCCTAGTTCACACTACAAAACTCAGAAATACATTTGTGACAATTTTAGAGCTTCAGATAAAGTGCCTTTCTTTAAAGAATGTTAATATTCATGTAAAGACACACATTAGGTTTTATTATTTGTAGACATTATTAATATTTCAATTTAATTCAACTAATGTTGTTCCCGGTTTGGGAGATAATATGAATTCAATAATTAGTGCTCTTTTACCTGTCTACAAATCTTTTATTTCAATAAGTCTACATTGAAATTCAAAGCTGACGCTTTTTATAGACGACAAACTTCAAGTGATAAGAAATAAACTTCATGATTTTGTTGTGCTACAATAATTTCAGAATTATTGTTTCATTTAATACTACAATTTCCATTACTGAATTAAAGGCTCTAAAAATCTTATGTTCTAAAAGTGAAGTTTCGTAATACATTTTTAGTATCATCAATACTTTGACAATATTTTTATCAAGGTTTCAAACTTCGTAATACTCGAGTTTTCAAAATTAGTAAAGGGACTTTTTTAAGCTATATATTTCTTAATATTTACCAAATGGTAATTGTAAAATAATTATTTTTTATTATATTTATAAAATCATAACTATTGTATTGTCTGCTGTCATTTGGCATAACTACGACAGAAGAATGGTAAATGCTGATATTTAGAAGAATTTCATTGTGTGCAATTTTCCTTAGTCTTTTTTTTTTTATCTTATGAGCAATGGAAGCAAGTATTCTGTCTCAAAAGCAAGAGCGAATTATAATCCAGCTTTCGTGTACTAATAATATCTAACCCATAAATTGCATTATTACGTGGTGTTGTGCATAATTTTTGGGTTAATATCTTTTTAATGGATATCAATGTTAGTTATAACTATAATCATAAGAAATAATACGTTTCATGGGCATAAACTTACATCTCTTCGAGTATCTTCATACATGAATGTAGATTTCATTCTCTGTTGTCGTATCACTGGTATCAGAACCGAATAAATATATTATGTATGATTTTAGAATATAAGATGAATAAACAGTCCTGAAAGTTAATAATAATACTGTCTAATAACTGTCCATAAATGATAATAATGACCGGGAAAGTCTGAGATGTAATCGATAAAAGATAGTAAAGTTTGAAATTTCAAACAAAGAAGATGTGTGCGTGTGTGTTTTGGCACTCAAAGAATAGTACTTCCAGGAAAAGAAGCTATCTCCAAAAAAATTTATCACATGTAATTATTTCAGATTGTCTTATCTCTGATTTAGAAGACTTTTCTGATTGGACTGATTCTAGTGTTATGAGAGGTTGATGATTTCTAAATTTTTCCTTCTTTCTTTCAAAACAATACTCGCATGGGAACAGGACAGTACTAATGACAAACACCTGAAGCACATAAGGAATATTGCAATAAAAAATTTTCTCAATAAAAAAGAAAATAATAATAATACATTTAAAATGTCTATCATTTTCTGATTTTAAAAGAAAACACAAATTTTTTTTGTGATAAGCCTTATTAAGTCCATTTTTACATAGTCGTTACCATTTTTACGTAACTAATTTCGTCCAAATATAACCTTAACTTATTTTCTCTTATATGTAAAATAAATCATTTACAATAAATGTTGTACTATTGCCTACTAGATTGCACTACATTTATGCAGAAAAAAAGATTAAAATATAGTATTATTAGTAATAACTTAGTTATATTTTGCTTTTTTTATGTTATCTTCTTGTTCTTTTATTATTATTCTAGAACTTTTTTTTTCATTTATAGAGATCTATCGATTCTATTTATTTACAGTTTAGTTTAGTTACATTAACGTCTTGTTATTAAACAAATCTAAGGCTATTTTAGGACAAACCTCGTAATTTTGACCCGTAATCAGATGAAAAGAATGACACCTGAAACATTCTGAATATCATTTCAAGGTCTTACACTAATTTAGGTAGACCGATCATAGTGGGGTAGACAATGCATCGTTTTTGCATTTTTATTGAATAATGTTTGTTATAAAAGCAGTTTAATACAAGACAAAATTCAAATAAATTTTTCGGAATTATAACAAACCTACAACTATTTTTGTGCTTTCAAAGCTCTAAAAAGAGTTCCTTATACTCACATGTAATGTACTTATTACTGTGTGAAGATAACGGTTTTAGTTTAGTTATATCAACGCCCCGATTTTACAGCAACACTAGGAATATTTCGGGATGGATCCAGAAATTTTTGAACAGTAGTCAGATGACGAAGACGGTATCTGACCGTGGCAGCCTCTCTCCAAATTTATAACCACACCAATCAACGCACACTGGAATGCAAACAGTTAAATGATAAGGTAAGGAGTCATCGATCATGCTATATAACCACAGACAGAAAGGGTAAAAGCCATTTCTGAACAACTGTGAATCTCTGTAAATTCACAGCAGAATGTAAATTAAATGAAAGCAAAATGTTTCATGAAATCTCATCTATTTCATGCATAAGCCAACAAATCAATGATAAAGAGAAAAGGCATAATTTGGAAAGAATCTAACAAAAATTGCATCGTGTTCTTTGAATTAAAATGTAATTTTATCCATCTAGTTCTCTTCATTTTGGGAATTTTATTAATTTTTATGTTAATTGCTAATTTTTATTCTGGCATCAGCCAGATAGACTTCCGTTGAATGGATTTCATGCAAAATTTGACAGAAATCATCAAGTTTAGCATTGTGTTCATATGTCGAATTTCAGCCATTTCAAATTGTTTTAGATTTATCATGCTATTGGATAGATACACAGAATTCCAAAAGCGTGTTTTTCGGACAAAAAGATGTCTAAAAAGTGGAGAATCCTCGAAATCGGAAGTTCGAATTTATCGGCAATTGTAATACTTTTCTTTTGTAGAGAAAATAAGACGAAACTTAGAGTCCTTTTTATCTACTACTAGCTTCTACTAACGAGTCTGAGATTTTCCCTCCTCTTCACCACTTTTTTCTAGCCAAAAATTTCAAATATTTATATATATAGTCTTCTGTTGGAGTTGATGTTTTATTGGAAAGATAATTTAATTTAGAACTCAAATATTTATCTCAGATGTATTTTGGAGAGCAGATGTGTGCAACTAGGACAACTGGAGAAGTTTTAATTAATAAAAAAAAACGAATGCCATTATTTAATTAGTTAAAAATTGTATAAACATTCCAGGTAAAATCTAAAGCATTATCTTTCTAATTATGCCAAGTAGATAAAAATGAAACATTTTCCAGATAATTTTAAAAATTTCTTCAAAAATTATTTCGCATGATTTTTATCCATTTTCATTTTAGTGTCAAATTTAAAAAAGTATTCTTCGTTTCATCAAATATAGAATCAGTAATGTACTTGTATGTTTGAAAATGAAAAAAAAGGAAGTAATATTTTTTAGTTTGCAATAGGAATAATGTATTGCGATTACAATTCATTAAAAATCAAAAGATTGATTATCCGAACAATAAAGTTTCTGATATCACTATTAATGTCACAGCAGATAGCTTTTTTAAGATGAGTGGAACGTGTGTAAAGGTAGTAAAATAAAACGACTTTAAATTTTGTCCCAATGTTGAACTTTAAAATTATTTTTTATAGAAATTTGATTATGAAGTAATGCAAACACAGTTGATATCCCTGATAATCCATTTGATAACCAATGGAGGCTTGTATCTATAATATTGTATAAATGTGGAAATTTGCATGGAATGGTGTTTGTCCGTCAATCCCGCCAGGACGGCTGAACGGTATTGAGGTATATTTGGCATAGAAATAGATTATAATAGGGAATAGGGAATATGCTACTATTCATTCCAATCAATTGAGTGGTTAATTTTTTATTACTTGAAAACTTTCTAGCCACAAGTCGTCATATGAGTAAAGCTTCAGGTTCCCTCCCCCCATGCTAGTGAGGTTAGGTTTAACATAATTTCGACTATTATTTCAAACGATTCTCTTTATTTTTTTAGCGTTTGATGCATTTTAAATTAAATATTGTTAATCAATCGATCTTTCGGATTCATTCCGATGTACTTTTAAATTAAAATAAAACAGAATGAAGGAAATAGGAAATTTCTAATCTGCATTGCGTTACCCTAGCTAGCGTAAAATTCATGCTTTTATGTTACCTCAACTGGCTTTGAAAATTGACGCATGTGCAGTGCATTATAACTATTGACAACTGTGTTTTCCTTGAAATTAAAAGTTAAAAAAAATATGTATATTATACTGTTATAGCTATCAATCTTGATTAATAAATAATATAGACTTAACTTAATTTTTAAAAAATATAACCCTGACTTTCTGTTTTGTTTTATTTCAGGTACACACTGTAAATAAATTGTTCTTAGCTTAGTTGTGCGCTTAAAATTGGTTAAATAGTATTACATTATGATTAAACTGTCAGTTCTCACACGTACACATAAAAATTTCTAAGTATACGAAGTCGCGGGTAAAAGTTACTATGTATATATAAACTGCTGAATCAGAGTGATAGAATCGGTAAACTTCTGGATGGGATTTGATATCCAGATGCCCAAACAGACATGCCAAATGTTTCAGAAAGTCACCTTCCTAAAAGGTATCCACCTAAAAGCGAAGCCCAGGGAATCCATCCATCACACGATTTCCACTGGAAGTGGACTTACGCCGCTTTGTTTCTATTCCTGGGACCGTTGAGCGCCGGCACTCCCGGAGACATCATATCTTTATTGCAAACACACAAATCCCTTCCTCCTTTTATTGTGGGATTTCCTCCGCCGCAAAAGGGTTGCCTCGCGCTCGCCTGTCCGAACACCCTCCATCCCCATCTTCTCTTCCGATTTTTTCCCATCTTCAGGAGATTGTAGAACGAGAGAGGCGAAGCACTTGGCTTGCTTTGTTCATTTTTGCGGTTCCATCTCAACGAGGATGCTCAAAGTGGCTGCAAGAAAGGGGAGGTTCGAGCAGTCCTCGGATGGAAATTGAACACATTGAGAGTGGCATGCTTAAAAGCAGAGCCAGGACAAGGATATGTGACACCCCGAAGAAAAAAAAATCCTTGCAATTCTTGTTGTTATGCACATATGTATTTATGTGCATTCTCATGCGTGAACCAGCGATAATGGTTTCACCGGAAAGTTATTGCTCATTCCATATTAAAGGTGTCATCAACCTTCTCTTGTGTAGAACAATTGGAGATTTTGAGAAGAAAGCCAAGAGTGTCCACAATTTTATTTAAAAAGTCATGCGTGTAAGCATTTTGTCCTTCGTACTATATAGAAGAAAACTGAATAAAACCACTATTTTAATACCCACCTCACATAACGAGTTCCATTTACAAAGTTGTTACGTTTTTGAGTTATCTTGTTTATATGTATGAGACCATACTTATTGCGTACAGCCAATGAAAGAACTACTACTGAAAGTAGCAGTATCGAAGGGAGTTGTTGCGGCTGACTGCTTTTTTTAAAAGTCAGTCCATAATACAGACCGATTCAACTAATTGACATTCTCTTCGAGGCAATTGGGCCCTAGCCACAAAGTGGCCAATCACTCACCTTCTTCCTCATCTTCCCGTTCACATATCTTCCTATTAAACCAGGAACTAATTGGCCTTCATTTAAATAAAATATCCTCGAATTTTTCAATATTCCTCCAAATTCTTATTAACAGCAGAAATCCAAAGCACTTTCAAACAGTTTGTAAAAACTGATAATTTTTAACATAATGTACTTCCTAGTTTTAAGATTACCTATAACCATCAATACTGTATTTAAGTCATTATTTTCAAATTTCAGCTTGTTTCTGAATTCCAAAATTTCTATGCATTCCTTTATATAATGGTAAAGATTACTGATTCCTCAACAGCTGCCTTTATCTTCCTGCATTCTTCCCAATCTTTGGAAGTACTCGAGAACGTATGAGACTATACTTCTTCTTTTTGAATACAGCCGACCCCACCGCCACCACTGAAAGTTGCAGTATCGACAGGATTTGTTGTATGAGACTATACTGACGAAGAGACGGTCAGTTCTTTTAAGTATTTGGTTTAAAATTTTCATCTACAATTTTGATGCTAAAATTCCAAATTAAATCCTATATATCTAGATCTTTGAGCCTTGAAATTTTCTTATTGCCAACGTGGACAAATATGCAAGCTTACATACAGACAGACAAACAAATTTTATCGAAGCATTCAATTTTGACGCCAAGACCACATATAAAATTTCTTTTATCAAGTTCAAAATACTTTTAAATAATCTTGTTCTGAAGTAGAGAGATATAATTTAAAAGATGTGTTTTTATATTTGTGGGAGGGATATGAAACGTGAATCGCTAAAATTACGAACTTGCATTAATTAGTTGAACTATTTTTGTAATTCTTTGCATATCTCATAAGCTAGAATGTCAAAAGATTGCAACTAGATTTATAATATTATAATTTTTTGATGAAACACTAAGAGGTAGTTACTGATGTAATTGTTGGGAATGTCAGTAATAAAAAGTTTTTATTTTTATTTTAAAATATCATATATGCAATGTTTTATAATGAGAAAAAGGTAAAATTTCACGGTATTCTTCTAAAAAGATCAAAGAGTGAGAGAAGCTGTCGTTAGTTTGAAGATTTTTTCTACTAGTCTCGACAATTGTTTTTACGATTTACAAATATTTTAATTTTTGGCGCTCATTTGGCGCTCATTGAACGAAAGTATCAAGACGTCGATTCATTTTGGGAATTCTAATTTCATCCCCATACTGAAAGGTTCCCATGTTGATAACATAGGATTTATCCATGTTCAAAAAGATAAATAAATTTGAAACACTATTTTATTTTGGGGGTAATAACATATTGGAGAGATTCTATCAATTACCTAAAAGATTTAGAGAATTCCTCGTACTTTTTTTTGCAATTCATTATTTAAAATTATCAGTGAACCAAAAGCAATTTCATCTGATAAACAATAGCTATATTTTTGAAACCATTACAAGTTCACCTATATTTAAAAGTTTCATTATTTGGGGTGAGGGGAATTACATTTTCACATTTCAGGCCAACAACAAAATTTTAAAATTTTCTCTTCTGATTTACTGAATTCATCAACTATATCCTAAATACTTCCCTGAGGAATGAAAAACTGGAATATTCGTCCCCATTCACTAGTTAGGGTACTTATCCGTTATACGGGGGCAACGAAAAAGTCGCCAAATAATCTTTAATCGGAAAAAGTGAAAACTCGCCAAAAATTGTCAAAATAATGTCAAATTTAACTTACAAATTCGTCAAATTCACTTATTAGTGTGGCGCTTTTGTTCACATTGGTGACATTTGAAGGCGAAATTTCACACCATGTAGAAGACCTCATTTCAGTCTTGCAATGTGGTTTTAAATATTTCAATATTTGTGTAGTTACTCAGAAGATCGTTGGAAAAGATTTCAATTCAGGAGCAATATTTTTGGACATCGTGAAGGAATTCAACAGTTTGGATTGATAATCAAGTATACAAAATAGCTAAATTTGCATCAATCAACTATTTCTCTATTCCTCGGTTAGAAATTTAGAGACGTGTGAAAAATTTACTTCCAAGTCCAAGAAACATCCAAATAGGTTCCAACTCAATCCAACGAGACTCCCTCTTTTTTTAGAATACTCGAAAATACAGGCTGAGGATACTATGGTACTCTGCATTGAAAATGGTTCTAATAAAATCACAAATATATTAAATGAGCAAGAGAAACATTGTTTATACAGTGTAAAACGCCTTTCGTAGAAAATTACGTTGAAAAAAGGATAATTACGTATCTCGGCGTAACTTAAAAAAAGCAAGCATCTTACATTCAGAAATCATGTAGGGCATCTTCCCCGTGATCTGGGCTTCCTGGGTTCGAGTCCTGGTTGGGGAATGGGAATTCTTCCTATTTCTTCTAGTTGTGGGATGTATGAGTTAGCTTCCTCCACCCGTAAAAAAGAGGTTGTGCAAGCGAATGTATGTATGTGTCATCTTCATTTGAAATAGAAGTCAGACTTCTGCGTTCGGGTTTATCCTCAGAAGCCAGTGCACCCCCTTTCCATTTTAACGCGCACATAACATCATTTTTCCTGAAAAAAATTGATTTTACGCATACATACCCAATAAAAAACTATTTAATATTTAACTATTAGAGCCTTTTTAACTGCTCCCATGCTGGCAATGTCATATAGTGCTATCTCATATCATTTGTGGTAGATACTTGCATTGTTGCCATAGTATGACGACCTACTCATACTACCTCAAAATTTTGAGAAATGGCGTTATATGACATATCCGAATACGAATACTTTCAAATCACATCCAATAGAAACAATGTAAACCAATTAGAACAACATGTTAGCAATAACGCATTCCTTATTTTTTAAAAATTAAAATCGGTATCCCTGATACTTTGGTATAAATACAAAAAATCAAATTTTAGTCCGCCACTTGAATATGTATGGCTCTTGCGCCAATAAACCACATACAACAACAACAACCTGAATATGTTTAGAAACTTAGGATGCCAATGGGGAGAAAAATTTCCGAAGTGTATTCTTTGGTCTCTGAATAAGATTCGTTGCAATTTTGGATTCTTTAGCAATTAGAAAACTTTCTATTTCTCACTTTTAAACACGATCAAGCAAAGCAGGCGATGAAAATCTAACGTCTGAGTGCCTTTAATAACTCTCAATCTAATGAGGTAAACTTAGTCTTGCTTTCCATCCGCGAGTATTAGAGGGGAGGGGGCCTTAATGCACAGATCGGGATCCGGTCCGAACCGGAAAGCCGCGGAAGACGGAGACACAAGTGTCGTTATCTCATTGGGTGAGCGATCACCCGTCACACGGGCTTCCGGACGCTCCAGCGACAAACGGGGCCTAATTGCGTCTATTGTGAGCAGGGCCCATTTTTCCCCTCCTCCAGGGAGGCGTTTAATTGAGAGCCGATCCGGACTCGCCTGCCAATTGAGTTTCCTAATTATTCATTGGGCAACGCTTCGAACAATAAATAACATTGCGATTTTGTAAATGGACTTAAATGCTCACACGAATCTATACTAACATATCCTTTTTTCGTTGATTTTGAAGTCCATTTACGTCTTTACAGAATATGACAGAAAAACAAATTTTAATATCACTTGATTAAAAATAAATAAATTACCAAAATTTAAAGAATAATAATAGGATTAGGTATTTACCGATAAATAAATTTAATTTGTTTCAGAGTAGCTGGCTTTTGCAGTGCTGCAGAGGCGCAAAGGCTTATCGAAATTTTCAGCAATGGGCAGCAAGTCTTTTTCCTTTAATCTGTCCCATTATATCAGAAGCCGTTGTTTTAGAGAGTCCTAATTTTTAAGTTGTTTAGTGCAACCCTTAGATTTTAAAATGATTAAAGGTATGATAACTTACCGAAACACAGCAGCAAGTAAAGAATCGACGAAAATTATAGCTACCATTCAAAAAAACCAAAACATTTTTCCCATATGACATCCGCTGTTAAATGATGGTTCTTTGGTTGATCACTAAATGCATGGTGCATACAACATTTAAACAATTCTCAACCACATATGCTTCCTCTCTTCTACAACAATGAAAAAAACGGAATATATAATGCTAAAATTTTAAATAATATAACAACGCGAAATAAACAAAATATTATTAAGGGAATAAAATCCAACACAACAATAGTAAAAAAAACAAAAACTGTACAACAATGATATCATAAGTAATTGATGCAATAGAGAATTATTTTTTCTATATTACTCAACCCAACTTGAAAGGGATTCTGCTTAATCATTTTCATTGACACAATCAATCAATGTACGTAACTTTAAAAATTTAAAGCTTTTGAACATTATTAATATTCAATTTGGCTTGTAATGCAAGGAATGTCGGTTGAAATCTACTTTGACTTTCCTTTTGAGTTAATCACCAAAGTGGTATTCCTAAATATGTAGTTCTTCTAGCAACCCTATTGTTTATTAGTATATGAATAATATCTTTATAACATTTGTATTTAGTATATCTTTTGTTGAGTTGCATACTTACTATTTTGGCGAATTAGAATTATTGGCATCCTCGACAATTTGAGAGAGCACTTTAAGCAGATTTCAACCTGAGTATCAAAGGCAATGAATCGCAAATGTAGATTTTGTACAAGCACAGTTATTTCTTAAAAATCAAAAAGAACCATAAAGTTTTTATTTAAATTAAAAGATGAATATGCCAGTCTTCTTTTAACAGTACTTTTAAGTATCATTATTAAATAAAAGATTACTTCCATATAATAAAATAAAAATACAAGTACCCAAAAATCGGATCAGATGCTTTTTTCCCCGATCAATTAAAACCAAAATTTGATGCAGAACTACAACCGCATTAAGGAATTACAAATAAAACTTAATCATAAACATTATGAACATTAAATTTGACATAAGAAACATAGTGGAATTAAATTTAGCCGCCCCAGTGAAGTCAAACGGAGACCAAGACGCCTTCTTTTTAATATATTTTAAGAAATTTCTTATTACAAAAGTATACCCATTAAAACAGTAATATAACATATTTGGCAATTTTAAATTACAGTTAATGATTATTAGTCTTTGTGTACAAATATTATAGTTATGGTATCAATTTAATTTAAGTAATGTTCAAATTCACCGATTCATCCCTATTTAACGGTAAGGACTTAAAATTTCCGTTAAAAAACTATTCTGGAAATATCATTTACATTTTCGTGATATAAGTTGCCTATTTAGAAGCCCAAACATTTAAAGGCATTGTAGTTATTATACTAGTCCAATCAAAGCTATTCTTCAATACTTCCCTATTGAACTGGAAACATTTAGTGCTTTATTTTATCTAACAAAAATTGTTCTACAAACAATATTTGGTTTGTTGAGGTATAACTTGCCTATTTTAAAGCCCTCCCCCCATATTTAAAAGAATCTTTGTTATAACAGTAATTCAATCTAAGTAAATGTCTGAATTATAATTACTCCTCTATCAACATTTCAAAAGCCACTTTTACATTGTTATGATATAAGCTAGATATTAAACTCAAAATATTTACAAGAATTATATCAGTCAAATCAAAGCCACAGTATATATTTGTATCAAATATTTTCAGTCAAATACCACAAAAGTATCAAATATTTTCAGTCAAATCAAAGCCACGTCCAAATTCTTTAATTTTTCCCTATTTAACTGGAAACATTTAGTGCTTTATTTTTAAAAAATGATCCTGCAAACAAAATTTACATTATTGTGACATTATTTGCCGTATTTTAAAACCTCAAAATTTGAAAGATATGCAGTTATAATTGCAGTTCAATTGAAGAAAGAACCAAATTAATCAGTTTTTCTCAATTTAAATACGAACATTTAATACTTTGCTTTTTCTGGAAAAAAAATGATTCCAAAGACCACATTAACATTGTTGGGCCACAAGTTGTCTATTTGAAGGCTCAAAAATTACTGTTATGGTATTAGTTCAACTTCATCGATTCTCTCCTCTTTATTGATGATTTTTACCTCCATTCGATCCAAAACGAGTGAAAATTAAGCCTAAATATTGAATACCTCAAGATAACGACTCATTTAGGTCATTACAAACCATAAATAAGTCTCAATCCAACAAGCAATCGGAACATTTACGCGTCCTTATCGGGGCTGAAAAATGACGCCAACCCCCCTCTCATTGTGGAGCTGTCCTTAATGATTATTGCACAGTGTTTTGTAATCCTCCCGACGTGTCGAGCCAGCAATAAGCCGTGATGGCTCCTTTCATGTCTCAATACAACGGTGGACAGATTGCCTGACGGATGGCCCAGCGTTTAGAGCACTCGGTCCTGATAAAAGGGTGCGTTGATGACACAGAAAGCAAACGAAAACGATTCGTTCTTGATGCATTTAGGGAAACAAACAAGTTTTTGAATAAGGTAGAAATAGCTGTGTCAGGAGCAGTAATTATTTCTGATTTTCTACGATTGTCTGTCTGCGCAAGCTCGTGATATTGAATGACAAATGGAGTCAACAGCTGACGTGCTGCTTCATTAAGAATACAAGCAAATACGTCCGAAGTAGTTGTATTAAATTTAACAAAACTTATGGCTAAGAGCCGGAGAGAGATTTTAATACTCGCTTTTATCCATTAATCTTTGAGTAATGAAGAAATAGGCAAGTTATACCATTAGGGTATTAATTATGAACCATAACTATGAATTATTCGGTGGATGAGTATGTCTACTAATAATTCTGCATATTCTAATAATCTCTACTATATCTATTAATAATTCTGCATCTACTAATAATCTTTACTATATCTCTACTAATAATTCTGCATCTACTAATAATACTGCATTTACTAATAATCTCTACTAATAATTCTGAATCTACTACTAATTCTGCATCTACTAATAATCTCTATTATATCTACTAATAATTCTACATCTACTAATTATCTTTACTATATCTATTAATAGATATAGTAATATAATAGATTTACTAATAATCTCTACTAATATACTACTAATATACTGCATTTACTAATAATCTCTACTAATAATTCTGAATCTACTAATAATCTCTACTAATAATTCTGAATCTACTAATAATCTCAACTAATAATTCTGAATCTACTAATAATCTCAACTAATAATTCTGCATTAACTAATAATCTCTACTATTTATACTAATAATTTTTGGATGTCTAAAAATTCTAAAATGTAAAGATCTTTCAAAATTGAACAATAAAAAACAGATAACCAATATTTACTGAATAACTGACAAATCTCTAAAAAGTCTGAATTTCGATTACTCTAAGAATTCCATCAAATTTTATAACTTCGACGTATTAGTGCTTCTTCTAATTAATGTTACACTTAATTAGTTACTGATGGCTAATTGAAAATAACAAAGCAAATTGAATTGAATTTATTTCGTTTAAACAATGCACTTAATTTCCTACTTCTCAGCATTTATGTGTTAACACATGCTAGAGATTTATTTATTTCCTACTTCCAAATCGCCAATGATCGTACAATAGTAAATTCTTATTGCTAAAGTTTCACATCAATTGGATCATATCATTCTTTGATATTTCTTAATAACTTACAATGAAAAGTAGCTCTTAAAAGTTGTTAAAAATTCTTTGGTTAAATTTATGTTGTTGTTGTTGCTTATCCTCAAAAATTCTGAAATTTGTCAGATCAGCTCCAATCGTTTGTTGACAGCCAAAACATTTATAATAATAAGGGTATCAGGTGTTAAGTCTCGCTTAGAAAGTCCCATGCAATCCAGAATGTCATCAGAAGTTGTTTGTTCACAGTATTTTTATAAGTCGGGGGATTTTTTTATCATTTTCAAAGGAAAGACATTTAAAGTGGCCATTTTAATTCTAGTCAGAGCAATCTGGGTGCCACGGTCACATTTGATTTCCAGCAGAAGGTTAAATTTATGCCATAAATAAAGGAAAGTATTTCAAATTTTTATTTATTGCGCTATTTTACATAAAGCTAATCTATATTAAAAATTTTAGACATAAAAGTAGTTCCCTAGCAATGTCTCAGACAGAAGAATGTAAATTGTCAGTACGTAAATGTTAAAAAATGTAATTAGCTAATTTACAGAGCGAAGAATATTACAGATAAAAATATTTTAATCTCCAGAAATGTCACAGATAATAATAGTATATAAACTTTAACACATGTAATCAGTTAATTTATAGAGCTAAAACATTAGACATGAAAGTATTTTCATCCCCAACAATATCTCAGAGATCAATTAAGTAATGAGTAAATATTAATAAATATAATCAGCTAATTTAAGGAATAAAAATATTACATATGAATGTATTTTCATCCCCATCAACGTCTCAAATATCAATTAATTGCATGTACATGTTAATAATCATAACCAGCTATTTACAGAGGTAAAAATACTGCACTTGGAAGTATTTTCATTGCCAACAATTTCTCAGACATCAGGTAGTAGCATATAAATGTTAATAAGTGGAATCAGTTCATTTACAGAGTGAAAAGTGATTTGATTTATTTCTTTTTCAGATTCATTTGAATTCTGGAAAGCATCAGGCAAAACCAATTCGATTTCATATTAATTAAAAAGCCTATCATAAAGATATCAAGAGTTCAAGCATACATCTACATTTACGTCTCTGTATCTACCCGTTACGATGATGTCGATGGCAAAGGTCATCATGATCGTGGTAATGATGTCCATGTCGATGATTGTGATAGCAATTATGTTGGTGACTCCCGAGATGGTGGTGGTGATTCTGATGATCGTGATAATGGTGATTGTGCTGCCGGTGTTGATGTACTGCATCTTTCACCTATCCACAACCGCAGATGACGTTGAGAAAAATAAGCAGCAATCAACAGAGAAAAAATGTGAGGATATAATCCTATGTGACTGAACTAAAGCACTTTGAAAAATTTCCTAAATAATGTCTAGTTTATGATGCATAAACTTTATTTATGAAGTGAGGTTGAAAAATTGAAATCCACATAGGCAAGTATTGATTAAGGTATTTGGAATAGTGATATTAAAGCAGAAATGTGAATGTACAAGATAATAAGCTCCTTTTAAGTTATTTAATAACAAAATGTGAGAAAATATAGATGCTTCAAACCGATGATATCTAATATGGCTGCAATTAAACGCCCTGAAAAGTTTTCAATATAGTATGCTTTTTTCCAACAAGTAGTCAATATGTGAAATAAAATTGGACAATTGAAATCTATTTTAGATCATTCAGTGTTTTTAGCGAATGTAAATAGCAACTGTTTTCTTAACAAATATTAATAAAGAAATAGAATGCACGATAGATTTGTATGTCATGACTGTTGAGAATCTCTTTTTGTACATTTTGTGTAGGAATGTCTTGATTATTATTACTTGATTGATACATTGTGTTTTGAATAGGAAACAAAGTAACATTATTTAAAAATATTTTAACGAATAAGGTTCCAAATTTTTTGAAAGTGTGTGTGTACGTGCGTGCATGTGTGTGTGTGTGTATGTGCATTAAAATAAATCATCATTAATTTTCTAATTTTAATCTTAAATTAACCCATGTTAACTTCATTCTAAAAAGTTCTTTTATTTTCTGATCCAGTACACACTTTCTTATTTAATTATTTTTTACACACTCTAAGTAAAATTATTGTCCATCGAATGATTAAAATTACTGAAATCAAATAAACATCAAGCTTTGATTGATTTACCCTCAAAGATAGTAGAAGAATTTTGGGATATCCTGTAGTCGGGCAATAAAATTATTATTTCACGAATGAAGAGGATAGGACATTTTCTTATGTAAGCATGCACAAATTTCAATAGAAAAAAAAATTATCTGAATATTTGTAATGTACACCTGAAAATATGTTTAAAGAAGTTAATGAATTTTTTTAAATTCCCTCTAATGCTGATTTTGCAAAGCTTGTAATCCAGAATAATTTGTGAATTTGATTGCCTAGCACTCGTCTGATTTTTCAAACTCCGAAGAATACATTTTTGGAGTTATAAAATCTATCAGTGAACATTAAAAGTCAACAAAAATTTGAACTAGATGAATGAAATCTGGTATGTGTACACACCAAATTTGTGAATTTCTAGCACATTTTGAATGAAATCAGTTCAGAGAGAATTAAACAATTTGTATGTCTGAGTATAAACGAAAACGATAAATGTCAGATAGATAAAATTTGGTCCACAGTTTCGACATCTTGATTGTAGATATTAAATTTTGAATTAAATCTTGACAGTTTATCCTCTATATCCACTTATGTTTTTTGGCTGTGATATGTTATCATTTGTCTTCAAATGTAGTTTTGTGTTGCATTTCTGCTTCAATTTGACAGAAAAATGGTGACCAAAGTAATTATTCGATTTTTTGGCAATTGTGTAATATCTGCGT
The DNA here is from genome assembly GCA_026543055.1 of Argiope trifasciata. Taxonomy (NCBI): domain Eukaryota; kingdom Metazoa; phylum Arthropoda; class Arachnida; order Araneae; family Araneidae; genus Argiope; species Argiope trifasciata. Next base: position 1,376,079 of record JAPMOQ010025070.1, on the reverse strand, counting down.
ATTATCACTAAAAAGGCTCCAAAGATCACCCTCTAAATTCGTGCAAAAATAAATACGTAACTAAGTTCACCTTTGAAATAAATACACAATATGGTTTTTTTATTATATAAGAAGCAAAAATCGTTTCGCATGTGGAGCTCTGATAATAAAATTTGAACGCTCATGTTTTTACCTTAAGTGCATAATGATGAGGGGTATTAGAGAACATGATAGAAAGATTGGTGAAATCTCTTCGCTGGTTTTTCAATTCTAATATTTTATTTAGTGATATTCTGGTTCAGCATCTATTATTTCGTTAAAATAAAGTAAAAATATGATTTTTTGAACAGGTTACCACTTTTTAGTTATCATAGAAAGAATTGTAATCCATTTCAAAAACCTTTGTTTTTAGTATAGCAAAGAGAAATTAGCCATAATAGAAACGTGCTCCTGCATCATGCTGCATACATTAAGAAGGAAATTTTCGTATTGGTTTTGAAAGCGTGCTCATGTATAATTAAGGAGGAAGTTGTTCATGCTCTCTTCATTCATTGCTAACCTTTCATTCAGGGTGTAAGACCATGAATCAAAATTCAGCGACTACAGTCGTTATTGAAAAGTTTTTGAACGTCACAAATTATGAATACTCTTTTGATAGCTTTGAATATTTTTCAATCTCTGTTTGTTTAGTCTTATATTTACTCAATTCCTACAATTCCTACTATTACTACAATTCCTACAATTCCTACTACTCCTACTATCAATTCCTACTCTCAATTCCTCAATTCCTACTATTTAGTCAATTCCTCAATTCCTACTATCAATTCCTACTATTCCTACTACTACTATCAATTCCTGCTATCAATTCCTACTACAATTCCTACTATCATGCTACTATCAATTCCTACTATCAATACACTCTCCATATATTTATATACCTTATTCAAATTTTCCATCGGTCATAAATTACTTTTTATTTATCCACTCAAGTTCAAATGCATTTTTTAATACTTTTAGTGGATGACATGATGTTAAAACATCTTTAAAAAATATTAATTCATTGTGTGAATTTAATTAATTTTTAATGCTTCAAATGGAGTTTTAGCGATTTATAATAAAAGTTAAAATCAACTGATAGTAGCACAATTGGTAAAACACAGGGATTTCAGTATTTTTCAGGGAAAGGACGCGAGTTCAGTATCTGAGAAAATCAATCGTTTTTTGATAACTATTTAATAAAAAGTAACTAAAATAAGCATTTTTCTTTGTTGACCCTAAGTAGAAATTGAACTAAAAAATTTTAATATTATTTACACTTAATCATCAGTGATCATATGAATAGTTTGTGCTAAAACCAAATAATTTTATTTCTTCCTGATGTTCAACACACCTACATATGTAAAGAGATCCTTTAATTAGCATAGAAATCGCTCTTAATGTCAGATAATAAAAATTAAATGTAAAAAAAATTGTCATACGAACATTTCAAAATCTTCATTGAACAATTTTCACTGCGGTATTTAATTCAAGCTATGCTTAGCTAATTAACAGAGATATAAAATTTTATTCTGAATTCTTTGGAGAGGCTTGCTAGGTCACCAAAATCTTCATTCAATCAGAGGAAAAAATATCTGCATCCAGGGCAGCTATAATGGAGCAAAAAGAGAATATACAACTACTTTCCCTTTATATTTTGCATCTAATATTCTTGAATTGTCATAAAATAAAATCATCTGCAACATTTTTGCTAAAAATTGAGATTTCCTCATTTGCAATAAATCAAAGATATAAATCCAGATTTCTCGCCAACTGAATAAGGCAAGGTGATTCACATCAACAATGATAAACTAAGGAAACCTGTTTTCCCCAAACACCCTTGCGTACTTTTTAATAAATGTGTTATCTTCCTGCCTTTTTCATGCAAATCTTTATATCTAGAGCAAGTCTCTGAACATTACCGACTATAAATTTTTATTTTTACTCATTAAAATTGTGTACTTCGTAGTATACCAAAGAAAGTCGATATTTGTGTATTAACCACATGCTTTTAGTGAAAAATAATAAATCTGTCTCTAAATAATCTGTCTTTGGCATGAATCAGGCACTTTTACTGAATTTTTATTCAAACAGCTCGAAAAACTTACTTCTTTTGAAATTCCAGTCAAAAATGAATAGAAATCTATAAATTTCATATTAAGTTCATTTACCAAACTTAGTCTATTTTTCTTCAATGAGCTTTTAAGTTATCGTGTTCAATGAGCGATATAACGCCTAAAAATATTTTTTGGACTCAAGTAGATCTGAAATGTAGTGAGAAGCCAAAATATCAAGTTAACGTTTTTTTGATGATTAATATAGGTTATTTTTGTCAATTTCGTACATGAGAAAGACAAGGAAGAAGTTTAGTTGAAACAAGACTTCTAGTCTTAGCCACCCATTTTTAGCCGTTTAGTATTTTCTCTTATATATAGTATTAAAAAAATATAGTAATCATAAAAAATTTGAATTCTATGTTTTGATGAATCTAAAAATTTTATATCTCTCGGAATTCTAAAAAAAAGAAAGAGAATATGTCCGTCTGTCTGTCTGTAACAAAAATACTCAAAACCGCTTTGTACTAGATGACTGAAATTTGATATACGGTCCCGTGCAGAATTTCTATCAAATTTTGAATGAAATCTATTCAGTGAAAGCCCGTCTGCCCATCAAATATAAGTTAATACAATAGCTAAATAACAAAAAGATCTAGATAGATAACATTCGACACATACATTTAACATGTATTAAGCGAACACCTGTCAAATTTTGGACCAAATTCAACTTCATTTTGATTATTTGTTGGTATTGTACATTCAAAAGCATTCATATGCTATAATTCAAAAACTCAATGACTTAATTATATGAAATTTGGCTATTGATTTTATGACTACAAGAGCAGTTTTGAGTCAAATTTGTGTTTTAGTTGGCTGGAAGAAACATGACTGAAATACAATTTCGAGTTTTGGATACTATTAAAACATGCCAGGATTAATCGACAAATAACTAGATTAGGATGACTAGATATATTTAGCAACAAATGATATATTCATGACCAAAATTAATATTTCATAATTGTTATACGTCAATATGCCATGTAAGATGTTCTCTGATGTGAAAATTGTGTTAGAAAATATATGAGAAAGTTTTGAGGCGCCCACTCCCTCTGGTTACTAAAACTATTTAATGTACTTTTCCATTAACCAGGAGCAGTGAGAAATCGTCAAATAATGTAGAATTTCGCCAAATTTCTTTCAACTAAGTTATTCATTCGCTTGGTGACTTGGCAAGCGTATGGTTTTCACATTGTCGATTTTTGTGTCTGGATAATGGAAAAATACCTTTCTTTATATATAGGAATTATCGGATGTCTTAATATGTTTTAACGTCTGCACTCTGATGTCTCTTCTGAGACATCATTTAAGACGGTAGATAATTTTGATGTTTTATTTATTTATTTTTATTTCGATTATTGAAAATTCTTAAGCAAGAGTGAAAAGTTGTAGATTAACTTTTCGAAAAAATTCAACTTAAAACAATTATATATATTTATTTTTCTTAGAATAAACAAGTTCTTGTATTAGACGAATAATTCCGAGTAGTAAGGCTTAAAAACATTTTCGAAATTTTTTAATGCATAAAATTTGAATGTAGAAATTCAATATAGTCATTGTAAAGGAATTGGATTAAAAATTAGGAATTATATTCTTTAGTTTTCAGCAATCGGAAAAAGAATGCATTCTTAAATATTTGTAACTGATTTTTTTTAAATATTCTGTAACATCACCATATTTTGACTATTCTATAACATAAATTATAATTATTTTAGGGGTTACTATTTCCAAAATTATCATCAATAACATCGAATTTCCATATAGTTTGAATCACTTTGCATGAATCCTCCATAAAAACATCATGTTCTCACATGTCTCATATTTCACAATCAGCAACATTTAGAAAAGCGATGATTTTTGACTATCTCAAAATCAACCGAATTTTAAATTTTTTTCTCTCTAGGCTAAAATTTATTTTCTAAATAAACCGGATTAAACCAATCAATCATGAGATTAAACAATCTCATGACTATAGTGACATGCGTCAATATTTAAAAGACGATGCTCAGTCTCTCGTGGTTTTTTTTCCATTCCTGGTTTGAAAATTGTTCAAGTTCCGAAATTTCATCTAGGTGCCAGATTTTTTTTGTCTCCCTGTTTGCTTGCGAAAGTCCGGTTTAAACTGGTTTGAAATGATTACGTGACTATTATATTACGCAGTTGTCAAATATTAGCAGAGCGTTGGATTTTTTCATTTCAAAATCGTTCAAGCAACACAATTTTTTTTTTTTTTTGCAGCAAGAAAAATTAAATATATATTACTTTCAATATATCCCTTCTCTCACCTCGCTGTTTCACTTTATTTCCAATTTTTCTTCTCTGTGCTTCTTCGGATTATAACTTTTTATGATCCAGCTCTTTATGGGTCAAACAAGAGAATTGAGCACTAGGCGGACATTCACTCCAAATTGGAGCTTTTTATTGATGACAAGTCACCAAACGTGACAAATTTCTTTATCATTTACTATTGCCCTAAAAGAGGAAAACTGATGCCTCAAAAACAATAAATCGCCAATTTATTGTCCATGCATTCTGAGATGGCAAAAAAAACCGAAGCCAAAATAGCATAATGTTCTCAAATGATAACAGTAATAGGAACTCGGAATTTTTTGGAAAAATTGCTACGAGGTTTTGGGAAGTAGACAGGCATTAAAAATGAAGTCATTTTTTTCCCCAGAACATCATTATATGAAGCACAGGTGCATCTAACCGTTGTTTACCTTTTCAAATAGATACGGTTACAGGTTTTTTTACTTTCACTTTTCAAAAATAAAAATAAGAGCTCTCGAAAAACAGAAATTTTTTTGAAGGAACGAGAAATGATGAAAGGAAAAAGTTTCTTTTCCAGAACCTTGGGAAAGGTTTCGTTTTCTCCGCCGTATCCGTCTCCTTTCAGATGACAAATGAGATTGTTCGTTTGTCAAGTCACCCCCCGTCACTCCGGAGAAATCTATTTCTGAGATTTCTAATTGGCGTGGGCGGGGGTATCGTCTGCTACTCGATGAAGACACCCCTTGTATTCTGCGTCCGCCGAAAAAAAAAAGTGCGCGAAACTTAAGAAATGAAAAAAGTTACAGCTAGAGAAAACTCTTTTTTTCTCCCCCCCCCTTCTGTTCTTTTGCTCTTTTCCGTTCTTTTAGTAGTATTTTCATTCGAAAAGCAGATGCAAAATAGGGAAGAAAAGAGTTGTTTGGAAGCTGCTTGGAACAACAAGACAAATCCGCTCAATTATCTTGTCCCGCATGTGCGCGCTAAGGATGCGATTTTTTTAATGAGGTACCCACACGTTTTAAATGTAAAGCCATTTCTCAAATATAATGATGTGTTTTGACTTTAATATGCGGTTTGTTCTTTAGATAGCTTCAAAATCAGAAAAAAATACTGTTAATAAATCTGATTTAAAAGCAAGAGGTATCATAATTTATGACATTTGTTCAAACTCCGCGATGTTTAATATTTATTTTTAGTAAGCTAATATTCTTGGAAGTATTCGTGTTTAATTGTTTCTACTTTTAAAATACATATATAGTATTTTCATTTTTTATTTGAAATTTAAAATGATTAATATTAATTTTCTTTTGAGCTAATATTTTTATCAACATTCTTGATTCATAGTTTCTGATAAAAACACTGAACACAATTAGTTCATGTTTTGTTTCATATTTGCGACGCTTAATGCTATGCACTAAATTTTCTTTTTTCGTGATAATATTCTAAACAACTTTCCTGTATCTGATATAAATAAAACGAGAATAATATTTTTTTATTCTATTTCAAATTACCAATGCTAAATGAATATTTTTTACACTAATATTCTTATTAAAATAATTAGTTATTCGTATAAATAAGAAATATATGAAGTAAAAAAAGAGTTCGAAAGCAATATTAAAAGCTATACTCAGTGGCACGACAGCCCATGTGCTGTCCATATCAGCATCCTTGGTCAAGGACCCTGGGGTGCAAGACATATGTTCCAGTCAGGTGTTCAGCCTACTTCAGAACCCTCACTGTTTAACCTCCAAGCATGCTTGGTGTTCAGTTTATAGACCCACTGAAGGGATGGATGGATGGATGTTTGGATTTTTATGGCGCAAGCGCCAAAGCTGACCTTGCTGCTTCAAACAAGGGGTATATGTTTATTGCCAAATGGTCTATTAATAAAATATTTCTTCAACGTCAACATACAAACAACGTTTTGTTTTTATAAAACGTTCAGTAAGTTTAAAGGACAAAGATCTTAAAATTAGAACTCCAATTACAGAAACGATTCCTAGAAAAAGCTTAAAAACCCCATGATATTCATATAAAATGGATAAAATACATGGTTCTTAAAAATTCAAATATATTCTTGTGAGGGTTTTCTCCCACCAATTCACGCATCTCCAATGTTAAAGAATTAAAATACTGCATACGAGGAGTATTAAATTTAGGACATTGAATTAAAATGTGCAAAACTGTAAGATTGACACCGCAATCTGAGCACATCAGTGCACGGTGATCAAACAAAAGATGTTTGTGCTTAAGTCGAGTGTGACCAATGCGTAGTCTGGTTAATTTAACATCTGCTCCTCTGATTGAGACAACAGGCCACAAGTTAAGAGTAGGTTTAATAAAATGCAATTTATTTTGCATTTCTCCATTCCAGGACTCTTGTCAAACAGAAAATATATACTTATCATATGTCGCAAACAGATCAGTGTGAGTGCATGGTGCACCCACTGAAGGGATGAAAGGCTGAGTCGAAAGTAATATATTTGTAAACATTGTTATTTATGCAATTTGAGATTGTAATAATATATATTTGAATTCTGTTAACATTATGTTTCCCGTTTTTATTATTGCATCCATTTTTATATTAAAAAAATTCGTATGTGAATAGAAAATTATTGTAAAAGTCAAGAATTTTGAAATCTATATTTTAATAGTTTAAAATGATTGAGTGCCGAATGTTTGAGTTTTTGTTTTGAACTCAAAAACGTTTTGAATTAGACAAATGAAATGTGGCATATGGTCATCGTACTAATTTGTTTATTTTTATCAAATTTTGAGTGAAACCCATTCAGAGAAAGACTGTCTATCCGATTATCTAACCGGTATTATAAGAGACCGCAACGTTCTAGTGTTTAAACAATTCTTGAGGTACGGTGCCCTAAAGTCATGACAACACATATAAAGCGCAACCAGTCAAGCTCAGCACAGCAATGGTTGAAAGGGGAAGCTAAGTGAAACAAATATAATAATGTCTGTTATGGCATATTATTTTTCATTTTGTAATGTTCTGTGTAAAAGGAAATTTTTCTGCAATTTGAATTTTTAGTAAATAAATTTTATAATCTAAAAACTAAGAACATTCTATGTTCTATACTGACAAGAATTCTAAATACAGCTACAAGCTTATAAAGGTGTTTCCCGGCTCAGTCAGTTAAATCACTGGTAAAACCGTTTAAAGACCAGAATTGCTGGAGCTTCGCCAATCGCTTGGAAATGAATTTGAAAAATGCGGCCATAAAATAGATAATGTTGGAAATTTCGAGAATTTTAACGATCCATCCAATAGGAACTATGATACGCCTGATTAGTTCAGAGCATTCTCGACCCGCCTGTCGGGAACTATAAATGGCCAGTAGTCTCAAGCTGCAATGAATAATAGTTGGAGTCGTATACAAGTAACGAGTCGTCGAGAGGATAACAAAGCAATGATGGAATAGTCCAACGTTGTGTGGAGCTGAAACGAGTGCTGTGTACCTGGTCTTGGCGTTTATTGTAGAAGCAGCGTTGTGTCATGTGTGAAGAAGTCAGTCGTGTAGTAGCGGTCGGGAATTAGATAAGGCTAACACGATAATTGCAGACGTTTGAAGAAACCATAGAGGGAAGATCCGAGGACCCCCTCTCCTGCTGAATTCTGTCTGGCCGCTTTGTGTGCTTTGGTCGATTTACTTGCGGACTACCTCCTGTTGTGTTCGTCTCGGGTATATATATCTGCCGTCTGTGTATTTGTTGTCTCTATCTACTCTTGTCCTTTGTGTAAATAAACATCGTCTTTGTTTTCTACTAATTATTTATTTCTGCATCGAGCATCCAATCTTAAAAGGACCTCCGTGACAGAAGAAGTGATTCTGTAACAATATCATCGAAAAAAAATAGGTCACAAGTGAATTTTAGTTGCATGTGTTAATGCCTACTTCTGCTTAGTAATCACTATTACAATTGATTAATTATGATAAGTCAATTGAAAAAATTGAAATCAACTAAGCGTAATTAATAAATTGAAATTAATTAAAAATTATTAATTACCGTATTTATGCGAATCTATTGCGCCATCGAATCTAATGCGCATCCCCATTTTAAAATTTTAAATAAAAAAAATGTTTGTCTGCGAATGTAATGCGCATCAATGATATGAGGAATTTATTGAATCTTATTTTATACAGCAATGGATTTGTATATAAACTATCAATCAATGGTATGATAATTATAATATGCCAAAAACGGCGCGCATTAGATTCGCGCAAATACGGTAATTTCTCTTATTAAATCAAATAATTAGTGGAATCATGAACAATTCTAAGAATTTGATCTTTTGCATTTCTTCTCTCATTCCAACCCCCTCCCAAACCCCCATTTCTCTCCCCGAGTTCCGTAATTCTTTTCGAGGAGCCACACTCCCCCCCAACGGCTGGGATTAAAACCGTGTAAAACCCAAAAGTCTATTTTGAGTCGTTTTGTGGTAAAAACTCCTCTCGGGGGGTTTTAAGTTTAATCGGCGTGGGTGCGAGAGAGCAGCGCTCCCCTCCCCCACGCCGCACATAAGGGGGATGCGGTGAGTGATGATGCGTCTGGCAAACGATTCCGCAATTGCTCCGACCTGTAATGGGTGGGCGCGGGCATCTCTCTTGTCTTCCAGTCGCATCCACCGATCTCTCTCTCTTCGGTTTGTCAGCGGGAAAAAATAATGGATGGTAAAAAGCGTTGAAGACATCTGTTATTCAGAATGTTTGTCTTGAGAAGAAAACCTTGTTGCGACTCGTTTTTAATTGCAACAACGTTTTTTTTTTTTCAATAAAGAAATTACTTAGAAGACAAAATTTATTTCACTCCGTCATCATATTTGGTTTTGGAAATTATATACATTGGCATACGCAATGCAACTTTATATTCAAGGATTCCTTAACTGTAGCCCTCACATTCCTTGCCCACTACTTAGCGTAAAATGAAGCTACTTGAACTCTCTGACCACTAATCGGGCCCAATCCTCTGTGCAAGTTGTGCATTAAGGAGCAGTTTTTGTATCAGTTTCTTTTCCAAATGAAGGTGTAAAATGAAAGCATCTTTGCCGGTAATTGCTTTACATTTTTTACCTTTCGTTTGAAACGAAAGCCGGCCCCAAAACTAGATAGTGTTTTAAGGTGGGAATCAAGAGCTAATAAAGCTACAATTGTGTGAAAGATGGAATATGTTCAAAAAGGGAAGATATTTTATTCCTAAACCAGAAATACAAATATCATCCTCTAGTAATCGAAATTATATCAGGACATGGGAAATTTCCGCATACGCCTAAAGATTTGTAAAAATGCAGGAAAGTAAATGCATCTGTGGAGGAATCGGTATTGTTTACCAATGTTTAAAGGAGTGAATAAAAATTTCAGAACTAAGAAAGAATCTGAAGTTTGGAAAATGAACATGACATGATGCTAAAAGTCAGTTTTTTACCATCTGTTTGAAAGTGTTTCGATTTCTGATTTTGTAGAACAAGAATTTGGAGGATTATTGAGAATTTTGAGGAGATATTTTTTAAATGTTTCCTTGTTTAATAGGAAGATAGGTGAACGGAAAGATGAGAAGGAAGGTCAATGATTGACTACTTTGTGACTGGCGGTCAACTGTCTCGTACAGGATTTCAGTTTGGCAGATCAATCAGTGTTGTGGACGGACAATGCTAACGGTATCAGTCGACCTCAACAAATGTTGTCGGTACTGCTTCGGTCAGTGATGGCGGAGTGTTCGACTGTATACAAGGAAATATACATGAGCATGAACAATGCCATTTAATATAATTCCTCATTTGTCCATACCTCAAAATACTCCTCGCTTTTTCTGCTCATTGTTACTTAATATAAAGTGAAAAGTTCTTAACTTTCCGAGCACTGATTTGGCCTAAACTGGCCATGCAAATTGTGCACTAATGGGATCATACTCAAAAGTACCATACTTTTTGGATCAGTTTCGTTTTGAAGCGAATAATTCAGAATGTAAAATGAGGGCATCCTTGATGATAACTTGCATCCCTCGTTTGAAATAGACCCCCCCTCTCTCGACGATTAATTGGTACAAAATATTCGCAACCGAATTAGAAGCGAAAGGGTCAAATCAACTCTTTTAAAAGTGTTCTTTTCTTTCTCCCTTAACGTGTTATTTCTTTTCATTATTAAATAAAATCTAACTTAAAATCAGCCAAACGTTCTTGCGAACACTCTAATAAAAGTGTTATTCCAGAGAACTCCTCACTTGGCAAGTGCGTACAATAGTTTGAAAGTATTAAACTTTAGTGTGAGTTTAGACCAGTTTCCCAAACTTTTTTGTGTCGTAGACCCCTTGCCATGTTTTTCCGTATTGAATAGACCCCCTACTTACCTGATATTGATTTCCTGTAAATTTCTAACTGTAGTGAAGTTTACTGTTAAAAACTTAAAGTAAAAACACATGTTAATTTATACATTTATTAATTGAATTTAAATTTATACTACTCAAAATAAAATTTCGTATCTGTTATGTAAAATCTATGTAACATGAAATAAACATAAAATAAACTAACATAAGCAAAAAGTCAATATTTTTAATGAGAAGGATGAGCCTGATGCTTTAACAATAAATTATCAACATTTGGCGTCAATTTTGTAAGGGTTAATCTTAAATCTCCTCGGCTAATGATGTCCAGTCTGTTTCTTTTATTCGTTAAGAGATTAGTAACAGCGCTAAACCCCTTTTCCACTAGGTATGACGATGGGAAAGAGATTAAAAATTTCCTCGCTATATTCCATAATACGGGATAAGTAACGGGTATGTTGCAAAGAAGCCAGAATTGCTGATATCCGTTTTTAAACTGAACCTTAAGTTCTTCGTTTGTACTTAGTTCTGAGTAAATAGGTACTATCAGTGTATGTATTGAGATTTACTATCTTGGATCCCCATTTTCATTTCATGGACCCCCAAATTTTTTTTTCGCTGACGTAGACCCCTTGCAGGTTGTCATAGACCCCTAGGGGTCGATATAGACCACTTTGGGAATCACTTGTTTAGACATTTTAATGAATCTATCGTGTCAACTATGGCGATTGTTTTGGCGATTACTACCTGGTATGAGGTTAATAGAGTCCAAAAATCAAATTTATGTTTTAGATGCCTTTTTCCAACCAGACTAAAACAAAAATTTGACCCAAAACTACACTTGCAGTTACAAAATCTCGAACCAAATTTGGTATTTAAGTCATTGCATTTTTGAGCTATCACATTTACATGTTTCTGAAAGTAAAGACTAATAGATAGTCAAAGTATGTTGGATTTTTCTCAAAACTTTTGTATATATCTATTCCATAGATGATAAATCTGTCAATGGAATTTTATCCATCTAGCTATTTTCGTTTTATAATGATCGTATTAGCTTATATTCGGACAGGCGAACAGACAGACTTACTTTGAACGTAATTTGCTCAAAATTTGATAGAAATTTACAAACTTAATATAAATATAATGTAACAAATTTCACTCGTCTAGCTGAAAACGTTTTTGAGTTATCTTTTACGTAGATAGACAAACGGACATTTTCTAAAAACGTGTTTTTCGATTTCAGGGGAGGCTAAAATGTGTATATTCATCCAAATCTCCGTTTTGAATTTTTTGACGATTACAGTACTTTCTTTTCACTACTTATAAGAGAAAGAATAAACGTAACGCGTGAAAAATTGAGCTCATTTGAAGTTACAAAAAATATTTGAAGCAAACGATTTCAGAGCCACTTTATCACAACTTCAAATAAAGCATTATATTTTATTATAACTCATTTTTGCTATACTGCATTGAAATGCTGTACTAAAAAAAGTGGAGACGAAATTTTTATTACCTTTAAGACAATTTCCACAAGCTTTTATAATAAAAAGAAAACTTCTATTCCAAAGATAAATAAATACCATCAGCAGTTGTTTCTACTTAGCTTTTATGACTTACTTTATATTTATATCTTTATCGAGAAAGATCCCTGAATGGCATAGTCGGCCATATTAAAGAACTTCATCGTATGAATTGTTTATTAACTTCTCCCTTCTCCAATTGCATTCTATTAGCAGAGTGAGATTCCAAGTGGTTTAAATTTTGGGGATTCTTTGTAGGAATACTATCAATCGCAAACGGTTCTCTTGATA
>JAPMOQ010025070.1:1330470-1363435 GCA_026543055.1 Argiope trifasciata | reverse complement strand
GTGTGTGTGTATTTACTTATTATTTAAATAAGAACTGAAACCTTTTTGTAATAAAGAAAACATTTTTCTTTATTACAATAAATTAGATTTTGTTCTATGATAATGATAATACCGTGTCCATATTAACACGAAAGGGGGAAGCAGTAGCTTCTGAGGGTGAAACCCTGAAGCACTTGAAAGCAGAAGTCTGATGACACACACACATATTTGTTTGTCCAACCCCTTTTTACTGGGTCTTATTATCTCACAGACAGAACACAAGAGAAGAAAAACCAAGCCTGAACCAGGACTCGAATCCGGGACGCTCAGATTACGGAAAGATGCCTTATTATCCTCGTGCCTTCGGACGGTTTGGAGAGTCAGCGATATGACTTAAACCTTGGAATTCCTCCAGGGAGGACACCTCAGGCATAGGGATGAGATGGTTCTGGGGTGGTTGGTTCTCTTCAGCCTGGTGATACAAAAATGGTTTGGAGATGGTTGACTCAACCGATAATGGGACGTACTTTCTAAAGGTAGCCGGTGGTGCCTTTAGGATTCAGTCTTAGTTCCTGTCAATATTGCCGCAGCGTCTGCCATTCAGATTTCTTCATGAGATTTCGTACGTGTCGAAGTAGCTATTTATGGTTATTTGCTGGTAATTAATTCATAGTAAGATTTATTGCTATTATTTACTTCCAATTCCATGCTGATCTCTAAGTCTTAGTAGTTATTAAACCTTTCTCATTGTATTTTTTAAAGAATGATTAATTTCCTTAATCTTTGTGATAACGCACAAATTGATATCGATAATATATCGCATATATCTAATATATAAAAAGGATTTTTGTTTGTTCATATTTTATCTGCATCCGACTAAGATTAAACTTTGCCAAATTATTGCTTGCACTTTCTCTAAGGCTATAGGCACGGTACAATTATCAGTATGTATTCTGAACAATATAAAATTTATAAAAAAATCATTAAAAATTGCAAATTTACATGCTTCAGAATTTCTAAATCAACATGCCGCAAGAATCGGAACAATAATTATGTAGTGAAAGACGAATGTAGGAGATATGCTCATTCGACACATTCCTTTTATTCCCATCTAAATACCTTTTCATTTCAAACGACTATAGTTTCCCATTCGACATGCATTCGATAACCTTCAACAAGGTGAAAGGTCAACAATCATTTCAAGTGTGTGAATTGAACCTAATCCTTGTTTTTCGCATGTCCAGTTGTGCGTTGGATGCTCACGAGTAGGTCGGGCAGCCATGAAATTAAGTTTTGTTGAAGATGGTAAAAAAAAAATATATTGTCTACCCTAAAACGCTTGAATCGTAAAGTTTAAAATAATTATTATTTGTATTTTGAATTCATATATCATTCATCACTGTATACATTGTCGATGAAAAATGAATATTCTTTCAGTCATTCCTAATTAAACAAAATAACCATTTCAAATTCCAAACAATATTTCTAAATTTTTTTCTTCTATGGCAGCAACGTGCTGGGTTCCAGCTTATAAATAAAATAAAGAAACCTCTTCACATTCGAGACATTCGATATAACAACAGGAACGACTTGCTACATATGATTTGTTATGTAACTTGAGTCCTTCAGCTGATTACATATAACAGTTTGATAGTGGATGGTATTGTTTCTGATCCTAGGGGGTATCGTAGGGTTACATCTCCATAAAACCAAAGATCTCTAAAAAATAATAGAGGATCCCTTAACATCTCAAAAAAAAGTAAAAATTTAATCACTTAAGAGTGTGATTGGGAAGGCTTGATCTGCTTTGTACCATAATCAGCAAAGATCCTCCTTCCGAGTTAGAAGGTGAGGGATTTAGTTTGTCCACGAAAAAAACGAGAGATAGCCGTTTGCTGTTTTCAAGAGACATCAAGATGGGGGCACCAATGGGGACTCTTGCCAAAGTACCAAGCGTGAGCAGGTGTGACTCTCCAAAGTGCATTCGAGTCCATTTTTTTGATAGAGAAGATTTCAAAATAAGTTAGCATTGCATCACTATGAAATATGTCAGCTGAGGCTGTCTTAGCTAAGTTATCCACTCATTACTAGTTATCTCATTACTATTTAAACTAATATGTAAGGGAACTTGAAAGTGTCTGCAGTGAACCTGGCAATAAGATCTAAGATATTCATGCTAATCTTGTCCCCACTTTCGTCCATTGAGAAAGATAGTATCATCATAATAGATGTAGATTTCCTATAGATATCCCGTTTTAATAATAAAAAATTGGCTAACTGAATAAACATATTTATATAACAGAAACAAAATTTCTTATTCAAGTTAATGGTACTTTTTTTTCTTCGAAAAGTTATACTTTTGCTACCTTTTCTGGTTTGCAAAGGCTTTGGAGTTCGTCTGTGGCTTCCACGATGTCATCGTCTGCATTGAAAGGTTGTGAAAATCGAGACGAGTGTTGGGCATCGGCTTTCGTAAAAGCCGAATGGAACGTGCCCCAAAGAGAAAACAACGCCCGTTAAAAACATTTACGAACATTCGCCCATCCCAAGAGGAGGGGAGAGGGGAGGATTTCGAAAGGGGGTACGAGGGAGGAGAGTGAGGATTAAAGACGTGATGTGAAATCCCGAAAAACCTAACAGGGGAGGAGAGCACTAAATAGATTTCTCTGCGGTTTGGGGCTTTTCGACGCGATTTTGTTCTTTCGATCCCTTCCCCTTTGTTCTTTTTGTCTCGTGTTCTTTTTCCAGAAGCAGACGATTTTCGGAGGTGTTTGCTTCTTTCGGTTCGTCTCTATATTTATATGATCAGTTCCTGGCGGGGTTTGGCACTGAAAGGTTGTGGGACTCCCCAACCGTGTAGGTTGAACGTTGCGCACCAGTGCAGCAGTATTGGTAAACTTTATTTCTGTTTACGTTTCTCGTTTGGGAATACACAAATGCAAAAAAATACATCGGGTTCTAAATACCCATTTCGGGTAGTTGGTTTGCCACTGGAAAAAATAGTGTTTAGTACATCTTGTTACGTGAAAAAAGCAATTTGTTTTGATCGACAGTGAAGAGGGAAAAGATTGATTTGTAATGTATAAAAGGTGATAGTTTAGATTCTGATTTATGAAAAAAAAAACACACAATGCTATATATGTAAAGCTGTAATAAAGAAATTTTAAATGCTCATAATTTGTCATTGCACTGTTTAAAGAATGAATTTTGCTTCATAGCAGAAGTTTTAGCGTAATGTGTGAATCCTATAGAAGGACGCGAGAAAATATGATGGGTCAGCATGAATTTGGGACATATCCATTTTTTGAATTTGATAAAAAGTTCGAACGGGAAGAAAAAAAAACAGATATCCCTATCGGAAAATTTGTTCATCTTATTGAGTACAAATGTTTTTCAACTTAATTTGAATAATTTAGGAATCTGATATATTTTTCTATCTTTAGTTATAAGGAAATAAAAATTTTATTTTTATTTCCTTATAACTAAAGATAGAAAATATTTTTAATTTATAGTTTCCGCTCTCTTTATAAAAACGTCTCTCTAATACATAATTTAAACAATATCGTTCCAACAATATAACCTAGGCTGAATAGAATCCAATAAATGTTTTTCATTAATACTATTCATATAATAACATGGGCAAAACATTTTAAGAATATATATGTAAGCATATAATTTTTTAATCATAAGGCAGTGAATCGAGTCTCGATTGGTTGATATCGTTTTATTTTATCATGGGGAGGCACGCATTATTTACAAGCAGAAGCGACGAGCACACAGAAAGACACAGAGCGAAAATGAGGGAAAGCTGATGAAGATTTTATCCCTGTAACATGAGATACAGACAGAAAAAATATTTTTTCTCAGTATTAGTACAATAATACTTAGATTTTCTCTACAAGCGCGCGAACCAGGAAAGAAAAGCACAGCGATGTTTTAAAAAGAGTTTGGTAGGTCAGCGGTATTTTGTCTATCCATACCGAGTGTGGGAAAGTAAGACTTTTAGCCGATTCAGCAATTTTACAAAACTTCTGTTGAATTAATTAAACAGATAAAGTGGAATGGGATCAGGAACTAAGAGAATATTCTAGAATGTTGTAATATGGGCTATATTGAGCTAAAAATTTGGGAAATTAATTCAGTTTGGTTGGAAATTGAATAATTTGAAATGCAACTGGTTGATTTCCAGTCTAATTCAATATGGATTCAAAAATTTATTGAAACAAGGAAAAAGTTGGAATTTATTAAAACAGTGGTATGAGTAAAAATGCCAGGAACGAAATTTCGGAAACATGGAATTCGATGTCAAACACATTTAACGGCTTGGAGAAGTTGGGCTCATTCTATTTTAACAAAATTTTCATCTACATACGCCTGCGAGTCATTATTTTTTGAGATAAATAACATTAAAGATTCGTTTAGATTCCATTTGGCAGATGGCTACAATTCAGCACGTATTCTGCTAAAAATAACATCTTACAATCCTAATACATTATTTGTCATCTAATCTGCAACCGAAGAAGTCACACTAAAGTTACTTTAAATTAAAGTACACATATAATAAAGCATCTATTCCAACACAGTGGAAAATGCATTTTTTCATAGTAAATAAAGATTTTGAGTTGAAAGTATTTAGTTTTTACCATAATCTCAAGTTGTGGTGAAATGTAGATTATTATAATCTGAGTAGGATTCAAAAGGACTTATGCTTTCGGGAACATTTCTTTAATAACCATATTCACACTGAACAAAGACGAGACAAGACAATATAAGACATTCAAGTGCACAGCTTAACAGTAAAGCATCGCATTTCATTCTGATTACACTCGCAATGCGCAATGCATTATGTGATTTCATATGGGATAGCATATCAGGCTTTGCCATCTAGTATCCAAAAGATAAGAGTTATGTAAATAAACATTTCCTATGGCACGTGGATTCATAAAGTTTCGCCACCCCATTTCTAGTACACGAATACAGAAACTATGAAACCATGTGACAAGGCTTGCTCAAAAACAATCGATAAATATACCAAAAACATTTCATTCAGATTTAGCTCTTTTTCCCGGAACGGAAGGTTGATTTTGTCTCCGGGAGTAAGAGGATTATAGTTATGCTAATCAGAAATCGTAAAAGTTTCTCTTCATGAAAATCCTCCAATAAATCCCCGATTTCCTCCGTAACCGTACCCGCAGTCCACAAATTGCGAGAGGGCTTTACAAAAATCCCCCTCTACCCCCAGACTTTATTAGAAGGAGTCCTTCCAGGGTATCGAATTTGTCCATGCTCTGTTACAGGGCTTCGGACATAGGGTGGCCGCCTGTCTCCTCCATTACCGAAAAGGGCTCTCAATTTGATTTTCGATTGTTGAAGGGTGATGAAGAAATAGTGATACCGAATTGAGGGTTGTTTTAACTTTATTGTGAAAGATATCCATCATCGAAAATTGAGCATCGGGACATGCAGTGATTTATCGATTTGGAATTGCTGTCTTTTCTTTTTATCTACCACTCAGTTTTTAGGAAGCATCTACCATCAATGATCGTTAATATCCTCGTTTTAGACCTTCTTAAGTTCGTAAAACATATATTTTGTATTTTATATGTATATCTATCTGTAAAGAATATAACCCAAAAACGCTTTGAATTAGATTAATGGAATTCGGTATATTAACTAGCAGCCAAAGTTGTAGATTTTTAAAAAATAGACACTATCTGCCTGATAAATTACATGTAAACTCGATAATTCAAAATACAGAAAGCTAGGTAGATGAAATTTAGCATTTAAAATATATATTCTAATCAAATATTGAATGAAATTTGTCAAAAAATTAACTGTGTGTCCTTCTGTACTTCTGCATGCATATAAACGCAATAATTCGTAAAAAAATTATTTAAATCACTAAAGTTAGAATGTTATCTTGTAATTACAACTCAGTTTGAAGACAACAACTATAGCCAAATTTTATTTGAATTTGGTCCTCAAACCGGTATTTAAAATACATATTCGTGGGATAGATTCAACAAAACTATTGATTCGTGCCAGTGATCTCTATTTCATAAATAATTTTCGTTGATGCCGTGCAAAGATTTTTATAAGGCCAATGATTTTATACGGGGACAAAGGAATAAGTCTTTATTCCGACAATATGCAACAAAGTTTCATAGAAACCACCCACAGATATGTATAGTATTTGAATCTAGAAACTGTCAATCGGATGTCTGAATGTAATTCTATTGTGCTTATGAGCGATGATTTTTAACACAAGGTGCTATTGTTAGTTCAGCACTTGTTATAAAGCTCTAAAAAAGTACAGAGTACTTTTCAGTTTAGACATATCAAGCTATTTCTGATAATTATAAATTTGAAAAGAATCTTTTTAAAAAAGATAGAAAAATGCGCCTTATTACTTCTAATTTCAGTATCTTGAACATCGAAGAATATATCTGAATGCTTATCCAGCTCGTTTTGTTGCCTTTATGAATTAATCATTGAAAATATGTGAAAAAACCATTCAATAAATACACTTTATAATACCCTGAGAGATTTTATCACTTTACTCTGTCCAGCACGATCGTTACACATAATTTTGATCGAGCATGGATGAAGCATGATTGAAAAGAGATTGAGCCTTACCCCTTTTCCGTCAACGTCAACTTCGGATTTTAAAAGGTGCAAATTAGAATGGATAACTTACACAAAGAACGATATTTGATGCTTGTATGTTTAAATGCACCCAAATTATATATATATATATATATATATACATAGTGTGTTTTACATATTGAGAAGGAGATTCATCTTATTTTACACATGTGACCAATTTATATTTACGGTAAATATGTTATTTATTTTATATTCGTTTTATGAAAGTTCTCCTTAGCATTGTTTCTTTGCCTCCGCTTGCAAATCACAGAAATGACTTATATCAAAACAAATATGGCTCCATTCTATTAAGTATTCAAATTAATTTAATCACATTTTATTTTGCAAATAAATAACTATCATAACTATCAGAAGAGTCAATATTTTGATTGTATTATAATCAATAATAATTAGATATCACTTACGTAAAATTCCGTAGATAAATTTCTTTTTATATAAAAAAAAACAGATATTTAAATATTTTAGAATATCACTACACCAAATCAAAGATATGATTATAAGAAAACACGGAAACAACGGAAAAAGTGTCCAAATGGAACATTCCATTCCATTTGAAATCAATTTTCCACTATCCACCAACTAGGGAAAAAAGGACAAAACAATGTTTACAGTTTGGAAATTCAACTGTTGGGAATCCAAAGCTTGTGAATTATGTAATGAAAGGGATATTCGAAACCAAGGGAAACAAGATATGCTGTAAAACAAGTCTTAAATATTCTTGTAAATGGAGATGTCTCTCGTATTGTCTCCAGACCTTGGAGGCCTTTTATTTTTTTACTATTCTCGAGTCAGTTGATGGAGATGCACTAAGCCTACTCTTCACAGAGTAACAAGTGACAAAGACGTCCATGACAAGAGCAGCGGAGGACGTGATACATTTTTGTGCCTCGCCACAAAGCCCTTTGTTTCCCCGAAATATCCTGATTGATCCACAGGCGTCGAGTGACAGCGACGCCGGCAGAGACACAAAAACAATTAAACCTGTCTTACAGTCCCGCGTTAATCACCCATAGCCAGTTACATTGTTACAAGTCCCGCTACAAAGGAGACGCTCTTTCCAAAATTAAGCTCTCGGATTTTTTTTTTCTCAACCAGTGGACAGCCCTACCTTTATTTTATTGCAGGGCATAAAGATAGTTGTCTGATGAGGAGCACGAGTCCACATTTGGGGATTTCGGCACATGCCATAAGTACCTGTCGCTCCTTTTACATCCTTTGTTTCTGTGTCAGATAATTCGGAGAAAGTTGTGACAATTCATATTTATATAAAAATATTCCGATCAATTCTTTGAATCTGTAACGAATAGTTTTTCGTTATGGTTGATTAGTTGATACCGATTTCACTGACATTTAATCTTTTTTAATCATTTGCATAGAATCCTTTATTATTGAATTAAGCTCACAATATTTTTT
Organism: Argiope trifasciata; assembly: GCA_026543055.1. NCBI lineage: Eukaryota > Metazoa > Arthropoda > Arachnida > Araneae > Araneidae > Argiope > Argiope trifasciata. The sequence continues at coordinate 1,355,377 of JAPMOQ010025070.1, read as the reverse complement.
TCAACCAGTGGACAATCGGTTCTTTATTTTACCACTGAGCATAAAAAAAGCTAACTCATGAGGTCCACTTACAATATGATCCCAGTAAAAATGCAAACACATTGTATTAATATCATTCATAAGATAATTTTTTAAAATTTAATCTGACGTAAAAATCCTTTTGAACTACAATATTTACAGCAATTATAATCGGAAATCTAAAAAATTTCGCTTGTTTTCAATTAATTAAAAAAAATCTCACATAATCCGTCTCACAAGTATATTGCACATTCTCACCTTCTAAAGTATTCAAATACCAAATTTGACGACTCTAGAAAAAACGAACTGGCGTGTAGAGAGTCGACAAAAATACATATATCTTTATTATTAATAGAATTATAATACTAGAAGTTTTGTTTTCAGCTTTATATTTGGATATCTCATCCATTTACATATTCAGAACTGCGCATCGGAAAGAGAGCATGTATTTGAACTCTTACCAATCCGTCTTATTAAAAAAACCCCAGAATTTTACCATATTTATTTAATTAGTTTAGTTACATTTACGTCCAGTTTTGAAGCAACACTAGGGCTATTTTGGGATGGACCTCGTAATTTTAAACAACTGTCAGATGACGAGGATGACACCTGAACAGACACCCTATCTTCAAATTTCCACACCACACAGCGGGAAGACGTTTGGTCTCAACAGATTTAACGTGCATCAGACCCTCTTACATGGCGGTTCTTAGGTGGAATCGGGTCTCGAACCTGCAACTTTCTGGGTCTAAAACAGAGACCTTACCACCAGGCCTCCACGACCTCATATATTTAATAAAGTCATAACATTTTTAAGCAGTGATTGAAGAAGATTAAATAACGGTTAAAATAATAATATTAAAGTAATCATTCATATGAATGAAATAGGTGAATATAAAAAAGGTTTCGATTTCATCTAGATTAAAGCAATAATCTGCCTTAATCAAATGATATTATAATTAGTTCTTGGCCAATTGACTTTACCGGGTGTCATTATTTTTACTTTGTGATCTTTTATAAACTTTATAGCTCGAAGTAGGAAGATGCACAAAATTCATAAGAGGATATATAAACTAGTTTTCAGTATTATTATTGGAAACTTTATTTCTTAGTTTTGTTTTTTAAAAAATAGAATTTTAAATACTACTATATGCATCCAATTAAAATCTTATGCCTTTCTAATTAAGGGTTTTTCTGTAGCATCTGAAAGTTCAAAAACTCCTCAAGTTTCTTTTTCTGATTTGAAAATCTCTTGCCAACAATTGACAACAATCCTTGACTGCTTGGCTGCTAGATCTTCATTTATCTTTCTGATTCAACCTCAACTGAAAACTGGAAACAATGCCTGAAAGTGATTACTCTTTACTCTGAAGAATTAAACCGAGATAAAATCAAACAACGTAATCAAAACAACTGACATAATTCTTTTATTCGTTTGTATTTTCTAGTAATTAACAATGATTTTTTACTTGAAATAATGTTTCAAAATGTCAAAAGGTTTAACTTATCATGAAATTTAAAAAAATAATAATAAATTTTTAAAATTATTTAAATGTTTTTTTATTTAACAATCCTTTTAATACTTAACAAGCTTTAAAAAAATTGGATACGGCTTTCGCCATACATGTTTTTAATACTAAGAGATCCTAATTTAAAGTTTTTAAGTGCATTTTATAGTTCATTATATATTTATTACTTTTAAAAGAATATCTATCTATATATATATACTAGCCGCCTTTGGCGACCAGCTGGTTCGCCATGAGTAATGCGTTCTAAATTTTTAAATTAAGTCGCATATTCATTAGCCTTGAAGTAATTCCGGGCATTGATTGGCCTGAAATTAAAAATGTTTTTTTTTCCATAATGCTGCCAAAATATTTAATGTTTTTTTTAAAAAAGCGAAAAAGGAAAAAAAAATATTGAATAAATGATTTAGATGTTGCAAAGGATTATAGAGACCTTGGCTTTACATTTATTTTTTTAGAAACTATCACATTTTATAATGGAAAAAAGTTATTGAATTAATGATACAGATATTGCAAACGATTATAGAAATATGCCATTAAGTCGGGACTTCAATGCATATCCTGTCTAAATTCAATCAGGTTTACTGTAAATAAAGATAATTTATGGAATTAATGATACAGATATTGCAAACGATCATAGAATCATTTGCGTTGCATTTATTTTTTTTAGAAAATATCACATTTTATATTTCTTTTATTTTATCCAGTCACGTGCAAAAAGTATCATTTCTTTAGACTTGATTTATGATGATAGTATTTTTTTTATTATTTGAACTTCCGTCATTGTTTTATTTTATTTTGTCCAGTCACGTGCTCAAAAAAAAAACATGGTTAAAATATTTCTTTAAAAATTCGTTAAAAATAAGTTTACCTTATAAATTAAAAAAACCGATACCGTTAGAAAGTTAATTTTTTTATCTTTAAATTGATGTAAAAATTATGTTTGTGTGATCATATTTTCGAAAGTTATAGCGGAAAAACTTCGAAATTTCGCTTAAATTTTAATGAATTCAAATTCTAATTAAAAATTCGAAAAAAGGGCTCCGAGGTGCACATTCTCGACCTCCAAGGTATACATGTACCAGATTTGGTAGCTGTGGGTCCAACGGTCTGGCCTGTAGAGCGCCAACACACACACACACACACACATTGAGCTTTATTATAAGTATAGATAAACGTTTTCTTGGCAAATACGGTATAAATGTGTTAAAATCTATTTATAGCTATCCAAAGTTATTCAAAATAGTATTTTGAATATTAAAATGTTAGCCTCAATTGAATTAAATAGTCAACTCATATATTTAATCTTTCATTTATCGTAAATGACTAATTAATAAAATATCTATCCTCATTTAGCTGTACCATACACGAGTAGAGTGAGTCAACTATGGAGGGCTGAGAAATTATATCTTCATGTAATACTTGGCTTTAGATGATATTATTGTCCAAGATAACGATAGGATTTTTTAAATATAAGCATAAAACTTGTTGATTTTTCCCATAAAATAATGATAGCTAAACATTCGTGATTACATAGCATTTAAAGATATTCGCGAATAGCATTCCAATATGCAAATTACAGGTACAAAACTTTTAGATTTAAAACAAAAAATTAATGACAGATAAACATTTGCGATTATATAGAGTTTCATGACATTCATGAATGAAATTCCAATTTGCAAATAATAATCACAATGCGTTTACTTTTAATACAAAAAAAGTAATGACAGATGAACATTCGTGATTATATAGTATTTAATGTTGAAATGTAGTTACTTTTAGCATATAGTTTTCATGAATGAAAAATCCCAATTTGCAAATAATAATCTCGTTTATTTACTTACAATTGTGGTCTCCCATAATTTTTCTGGACATAGCTGATTGGTTTTTGAAACATTGCTTCGCTAATGTTTTCCACATTTCCTGAAGTAAGTGTTTTGCTACACTCAATGGTACTTCCCTTTTTGAACCGTTTAAAAATAGATTGGCTAAAAGTGGTTGAGGATATTGGTAATACTTAACCATTTCTGACAAGACAATAATAAGATAAAACACTTTTTTTCTTTGAAATCGATGAAGAAACAAAATGTCTCCCCACGTACCCGTACCTATCCCATTTCCTAAATTTGAGTATATACTGTCTCAAAAACATCCAATTTATCACCATCAATCCTTACACGCCATAAATGTTTTATTAAGTTTTAACGGGATCTGTTTGAAAGACCCATGCTTTGAAAGACCCAGTCAAGGTTACCGAATATCTCTGAAAGAAGTAGTGCCTGTACATTTGGTTGATCAGAAGTTCTATGAGTAACTGCATTGTAAAATTTAATATTGACAGTATGTATTCCAATTCATCTTTTCTTTTATAATAATAATGTCAATTTTCTTCCCATAACAAATTATATTTCTGGGAGTACTGAATTGGGGATGAGTATGTCTTGACTTGGATCTAACTTCTGATTTGCGAATGGATGAATGAGTGTATGAATAAGTTCTACCACCCCCTAAAAAGGGTTGTGTCGTGTGTGTTCGAACAAAGCAGTACTTTCACCTAAACAGTGCTGGTTAACAACGAAAGGCTCACACTTCTTCATTAATTCGAAAGAGCTACTCTCATTCGGCTTGGTATGACCTAGTGGCATTAGATCGACCCCGATGTCAATGTGCAGGTATGATATACAGTATGTAAAAAATTTCCTGTGCACAGCTAATGTAAATTTGATTTTTGACAGGAGATACTTTGCAATAAAAATAAAAATTTGAAAATTGGTTTAATAAAGTCTCACTTATTATTTATGAAAATTATGAAAGAAAAAAATATGAAGAAAATTAAATACGTATGTTGAAATAAATAGAAAATGCCACTAATAAAAAATTCACCATGTTATTTACACATTAATTTCATCTCAAGGAATCTGAGACAAAACTATCAGAATGAAACTAGTTTATAAAGGATTCATATATATATCCTCTATTCCTAATTATTGCTTTTATGTGCAATTTTAAGCTTCGATATGTCGGAATCGTTTCATCAGTGTTGAATTTCCAAAGATGTAGCTAGGTTAAGGTGGAACCAAAGTAGGTCGATTAAAATTTTGTATTGTAAAACTTGCCGAATTAAAGCTCAATGATTTGTCAAACAAAACCAAATTTTAAGTATAATAAATATATTATATAATATTAACACTTTATGAAACAAAGTTGTTCAGTTTCCATATGTTTACTAACGTTCGCATGAGTACTAGATTATTTGCAAAATCGAACACATACTTTAATAATTTTATATGTAAACGTATATACTGAATATCTGAAGTCACAATAGATAAATAAAATTGCATATTTACAAAAGTAATAAAATAAATTTTAACCTAAAAAGTCTTTAATATCTATTTAATGTGCTAAAATGTTAATTTAAATTTAGCTGTTGATTAAAAAAGAGAACTAATGATTAGCAATGTCTAGGGCTACAGCACATCGAAATCCATTTTTGGCTTTTGATGAATCTACCAGCATATGTAATGTAATGACAACAATTTAAACCCTCATTTTTTCATTAAATTCTGTTTATAAATTGCATCTTTTATCGAAAAAAAAAATGCTTTAAAGTAGAGGGTCTTTTTATGGAAAGGCATTTTATTTCTAAAAAAATAATGAGCACTTTGAAACAGTTCTTCAATAATTCTGAAGCCCTAAGGTGCTTTGAAGTATTACTAAAATTCTATAGGATGTTGAATGAAGATAAAGAAAGAAAAAAAAGGGGGAAAGGTTCTGAAATGGAGTCGAACTCAAACATTGTTTCTGTCAAGAGCCTTTAAACTTTCCGTTGACCCACACCAGGAAACTTTGTCCTTGACATGAAATTCTAAACAGCGTATTAACATTTACGCGACAGGGCTGATTTCCAAGTCAAATGAAGACCAAATTCTGCTCGCTTGGCGTTTTTCACCGCTTTTCGCATCGCCAATCCTCCCTCTTCCACCCTCACGAGTCATTGACGATATACTTTTCCCCTTCCCCCCCTCCCACCAATCCTCAGACGGTATTTCTGTTTCCAACTTTTCAGGCAGCGGAGAGTTAAATTACACTTTTGTTTCTTTTTGCACATCGCTCTGGTGGAAACGGAACTCGATACACAGGTGCACTGAGGGCATATAAACAGCTATTTTCCGTTATATTGTTTCTCATTTGGAAATCTACGAAATCGTGCTGTTAACTGTAACTTCAGATCTTTAGCGGTTATTACACTATTTCTGTGCAAAATGCTTTATAAGATTCCAAATTTTTTGTAAAATATTTTTAAAAAAGAAATTAAAATGTGCAAATTCTCCTTAAATTATTCATTTTAATATTATTTATTGAAACTTGACATCATGAATTCATTAAAAAAGTAATAAGGTATTCCCGAAACAAACTGCTATAAAAACATTGTTAGAAAATTTGAAACAAATTCTTCTATGGCGCAGTATAGCCAAATATGGCTTTTGTGCCATTAAGCCCCACACAAGTTCTTCTATAAGTTCTTTCTTTCATATAATATTTTCTTTTACAAGATTCAACCAGAATTATCCAATCATGTAAAGTAAAATTCCATGTTGGTCTTTGTGTGTGTCAGATAGAAATACTATATGGAAGTTGTCACATTTAGCTGATTTTGAGACGCAGTAATTCGAAAAAAGATACAAATATGTCTGCAAAAAAATAACGTTCTGTAACAAATATAAGGTGCTCTGAATGCAAATTATCTTTATTCAGAGCTGCCTATAATTATTTTGTAGAAAAAGTATAAAACATTATGAATAATTCAATATACAGGTAAACAAAGTATTCAGTAAATATACATGGATTCAGAAGGTGTATTATTACACTAAGAAAACCACACTAAACATGAATTGTTATTAGATTCGAATGCTAGCTGAAACGGTTCTAAACTTCGACTTACGTTATCGCATTTAATACAAAATACATTAATTCTCCATTAATACAAAATCACTCCCCAGACATTAAATTTTGAGAAAGATAATAAACATTCCATTGCGGAATGTATTCGAAATCAAAGTTTTTTATCCAAAAACTGACATCTTTATTCATATACCTCTGTCTATTGAAAGCCTTGTGATTACTCCTTGTTTAAATAGCAGTGAAATGACTTACAAACATCGCATGGAAACAAAATTTATTTCAGAATATAATGCAATATAAAATAAGACCAAAACAATATTTGATTTTTTCCTATTTTTTATTAGAAAGTTATTTCAATCAAAATAGAGAAAGGTCGTTCAAATAAAACTAAACAGCGAATGTTTCATAATATAATATTATATAAAATTAATCGAGACTAATATGCGTTTTTTACCTTTTTTACATCACATTTATGCATACATTTTTTTCCACAAAACATTATTCACTAATGTTGAAATCTTGTTACAAAAATAAATTTATTAAAAAGAACTTCTAAAACAAGAAATTAAATATAAAATAAATACAAGGTTTAAGAATAAACCGAAAGTGATAGAATGAATTTGGATGAATTTTGAGTTTTATTGGCGCAAGAGGCATATCTGACTGTACTGCTCCAAACATTTCCAAGAGTGACAGGAAAAATTTTGTTCAAAAAATATTCAAGAAACTATAAAAGATTTTAATCTCAATAAGTTTCATGAAAATTAATTTTAACCCCTTTCCCACACTTTTCATAGAATTCTGGAACATTTTAAAAACAATTTTTTCGTTTATGAATGAAATGGATTTTTAATTTTGTTTCAGTTCACATGCCTTATGACTAACTGCCTCACTAATATACAAAATTTGTCTTACTAAGACGTAAAATCTCCGAAAATATTTTATTTTTAAACAAATGATTAAATTTGAAAAATACTCAGAAGATGACTAATATATCATTATTGTGTTAATTTTTCTAGCACCTTCAATGTAGTTAATGCAAGGTATTCGAAATTGCATTGTGATATTTGCAATTTTTTACAAAGAAATAAATTTATGCTCAAATGAGGAAATATATCTCATCAATTTATCTTTCATCTAACATTTTATATTTTTTCTTGTCATATTGTTTTGCAGCAGTTTATAGTATAAATAATGTCTATAATAATGTAATATTTTCGTAGAGACTATGAAATCAAGTTCTAGCAATAAAATGATTAGTAAGCAGTGAATGACTAATAGTGAAATAACTCATAACCAGCAATGAATTACTTTTACACTGTTTAAGTATCTGACAAATCGAATTCTTGTCGCAGCTACAAATCAAGAGAAGTTTAGTTTAGTTTAGTTATATTAACGTCCCGTTTTAAAGCAACACGAGGGCTATTTGGGGACGGACCTCGTAATTTTGAACCTCGGTCAGATGACGAGGATGACATCTAAAGTGGCACACCCCTCTCCACACCAGCGGGAGGACGTTTGGCCTGACAGATTTAACGTGCAAGAGATCCCCTCACACGACGGTTCCTCGGTGGAAACAAAACTAGGGAAAGGAAATCAATAAGGATCATTACTGGAACATTAGTATTATGCCTATTGAGCATCGCTCAACCCTTACCCACAGGAGCGCCTACGAAACATTGTTTCATCATTCGAATGGAGATATTTCAAACCCCCAATTTTGCTACTTACTTGTTTGGGAACTTTTTATTTACGTATTTCTGTCTACTCTGTGGGCAGTTAATTAAGAAACTAAAGTGTTCTTTTTATAGAATTCAAAGTAATATACATGACATAGTTGCCACACAAATAAAAAGATTTCCTACTGTGAAAGTTTTGTAGATCATATTTTGGTTTCAGTCATTCATTCTTAACACAGAGGTACCACGTGTATTAGAGTAGGAGTTGAAAATGTAACATCCTGGTAATTACCACAAGAAAAATGAGAACCAACAACTGTGACTCACTCTTCTCATATCCAAGATTATATAAATCAAGTAAATCAAAACCATTTGGCTTCGAATGAAAACTTTGAATAAAATTCTTACTAGTCTCCAAGTATTAAGGTAGTGATATCTGACAGAAATGATTATTCATTTCTTGCTTCAGGTGAAAGCTCGAATTGTTCTAAAAACTGATTTAAATTGAGATCGTTGAACTGGATGTGTGATTTTGTTTACTTTAACGAAATTTGGATCCTTTCTATGTCCTCCTTGTCTCGTCTTTCCACGAAAACTGCTGAAAAAGCTTTTATTTGTCCAATGTTTCACACTTAAAAACCTAAAATAGTTTCTTCGCCAAAAACTAGAAACCACCTGGAAGCAAGATACACTACACCAGTAGCATTTCGAACAATCAAGTCTTTTAATGTAAACGGACTGGAAGAATAATTATAGCTTCCTCACAACTCCAAGTTTACAGAGTTTTTTTTTCTTGCAAGCTACAATCCACTGTCTGGTTAGTTATTTCCTCGTGGCTCAGTCCTGACAAGAGCATATTCCGCCTCTTAGTTAGTTAAGGTTGTTGACATTTTGGAGAAATGGGGATGGTATATACCAGAAACAGACGCGGAATGAAGGGAGAAATGAAGAAGTTGGATCCTTTGGCGGCAGATTTCAGAGTTGCCAAGTTTGTGCTGCCACTTGATGGATTGGATTGAAATGAGTGCTCTCCCCCCTCCCCTACCTGACAAGGATCCGGCGGTACTACATCACTCGGTGTAGAAAGCCTCCAGACGGCATCGGGCTCGTGGGGTTGGAAAAAAGTGACGAAGAATTGTTGAAGTATCGTTTGCATCAAGTAAAAATAATGTGGATAGCCTTAAATTTCAGGATTTCTGGACTGTAAAACAAATTTCTCTGTATTCTTTGTTGAGGAATAATTACTAGAAATGAGACTAAAAAAAGTCTTTAAGGCATAAATATAGTTAGAGTAAAAAAAAGTAAGGTAAAATTTTAAAAGTGGCTACAGTAAATTACAGTAGCATATAATATCAATAACGGCTGTCCTACGTTTTTAACTTTTGGCTTCAAGAAAACCATTATAGCCTTCAAAAAAATTCATTTTCTAATTTTTGGTGATTTTTCCATACTTTTACTAGAATATGAAATTATGTCTGTCAGTCTTCTTGTTATTCTGTACGTCTGTTTGTAGACATGATCATTCAAAAACTTTCTGAATTAAAAGAATGAAATTCAATATGATATCAAGGAAACAATTTTGTAGATTTCTGACAAATTTGAAAGAAATTCATTTCTTGGAAGTGGGTCTATCTGGCTGTCTGCGTGCAAATGTAGACTATAAAATGTTCAGAAAAATATAGATAAAATTCAGGAGGCAATTTTAGCATCTAAAGTACAGATCTGTATCAATTTTTGAGCCAGAATAATGAAATTCATATGTTGTCATACGATGTAGATTTCTGACAAATTTTGAACGAAATTCATTCCCTGAAAGTTGGCTTGAATGCAAATGAAGATGAGAGACATAAAATGTTAAGAAATGCATAGATCAAATTCTGTACACAGATTTCGCATTTCAAGAACATATCTGTATAATAGTTTCGGTTAAATCCCAAGAATGATTGATTGTCTGACTCCTTGTATATTCTTATGCGTGTAAACATCATAACTCAAAAACATATCAACTTTGATAAACGAAATTCAATATATAACCTTGATACTCCAGTTTTAGTTCTGTATTAAAAACGTATTTAATCGGTCTTGTTAAAGGATTTTAACTTTGCATACTTCACATCTTTCATTTATGGGATTTTGAGAATAAAAATCTGAGTAGATGGGGCATTTACAATATCACTTAAATTCCCCAATTTTAAGGGGCTGTAGCGTCTTTATTAGGGAACATACGAAAAAATTTCGAGAAGGGGAACCCTTCTGTTTTGCTTATGAATATATTTTAAATCGTACAATTTTGTATCGTAATTTTAAAAATCCATTGAAATGAGAAACCCATGATAAAGTACCAACTCTTACAATATATCTCTAAAAATAGTTCATAAAGTATATCATTAACTGCAAATAATATCAGTAAGCTACCATTTCTCAGATGTTTTTTCCTCTAATTTATCTGAATTTATTTTAATTTCATAGATCATTGAAGAAAATCTTTAAAATTGTATTTCTTAAAGAAAATTTGGATTGAAACGTAAAAAACGTGAGGTATCAAAACAGGTAATGCAACTGCTTATAACTGCAACAAGTAATGGATTTATTTTAGAAAGCAGTTTATATATAGCTGACTCTTTAATTTTTGTTGTAATATAAATATTATTTAACTTTGTATCAGGCATACAAATATATCAGGTACACAAATTTAATAAATGTTGATGATATTTTTACCTGATGCAGTCAAATAATCGATTATTTTCCCACTGGAATTAAATGGGAACATAGTGTATATATATATTCGCACTTGTGCTAAGATTGGAAGTTAATACGGGTACAAATATGATTCCAAATTGGGAATTCTTTTCTTCAGAACATATATTGTTTACGATGTGGTTTTAGCATCCGTTTTGTCAGAAATTCGCAGATGGATAAGTAGTGGGAAGGAAGCGAATTGTTGGTATAGTTAGTATTAGATATGATGCATTTAGTAATATATGCACTAATATATGGAATATATATCTAAAATAACATCACGAATGCTAATGGTGAGGTCGAAACAGGGAAACAGGACAGCCAACTAAAATATAGTGATATAATATTTTGTATCAGATTACCGGATCAAAATAAAATGAGCTAATGAATCGAATTCAAAAACTGATATCGAGTACCCTATACTCTTAGTCTGCATCAGCTACAGAGTAAGAGTATTATGTAGAAGTATTCATTACAGAAGTATGAGATAAAATTATCAAATGCAAAAATATCCGGTAAAAGTATTATATGAAAGCATGAAATACAAAAGTATCAGGTGAAAAGTATGAAATGAAAAAGTGCCGAGTGGAAGTATGAAAGGCAAAAGTATCAATGGAAGTATAAAATATAAAAGTATCAAGTGGAAGTATGAAATACAAAAGTATCCGTCAAATATATCAGGTAAAAGATTAAAACAGAAAATTATCAGGTGAAAATATTCAATAAAAAAGTATCAGTTGAAAATATGTTATGCAAAAGTATCGAGTGAAAGTATGAAAGGCAAAAGTATCGAGTGGAAGTATGAAATTCAAAATTATTGAGTGGAAGTATGAAATTCAAAATTATTGAGTGGAAGTATGAAACATAAAAGTATTAAGTGGAAGTATGAAATAAAAAAGTATCCGATAAAAATATCTGGTAAATCAAGTATTCTTATCAGTATCCACCTAATAATGCAACACCGATTGTTAACCAGCCTTATAATTAACCCTCAGACAACAATGTTAAAAATACCAGCGGCATCCAGTTTCACGATATTGAGTATAAGATATCGAGTCTTATCTGCCTGCTCTTTTACAAAGACGTGGAAGTTAAGGCAAAATGCACAGAGAACTAAGACTTGGGATCGACGGACGGTGGAAGGAAAGTAAGCTCACTTCCATAGGGGGAGGGAAGGGGTGTCGGAGGCGGATGTTGCTCGAAAGGTGTCGCCTCCCGAATCATTTCCCTCTCCGATAATCGCCTCCTCTCACTCCGGAGGAAAAGGTGCGCCCATTTGTCTCGCGCCTCGTTTCCGACAAAACCACAATTAACGCCCCCCTCCCCTAATGAACGAGAGTTCAGCTAATGAATTGGAAACGGTTGCCTTAATTAGAACGTCCACCCCCCTCCCTCGTCCCTAATGTCTGAGGCCCCATTAAATGAGTCAGTGTGCCCCGAACAAGTGGTGGGGAGACAGAGCGCCTCTAGATTTTTTTTAATACTTTTAACATCATTTTTTTAAACTCTAGGGGTATTTTCAGGGTCATTCGGGAAATGTCATTACTATCCGTCTAAGAGTGGACATTTAGTAATGATTGTCACTCAACAGTCAATAATGATATATATTAAATATAAAAAAAACTTAGATTTTCAACACATATTACAAAATAATAGAGTTTAAATGATTAATATGATATATATTATTTTATTTTTTTCTAATTATAACGATATATATTACTTCAACAAGGAATATAAATTCGAAATATTTAGTACATAATAAATGCAATATCCATTGTCGTTTGAAATAATTATTTTAATGTTTACTTCCTTTGTTTTATTATCTGTTCCAAATTAGTTTAACGAGTTTTTTAAAAATATCTACTTATTTTTTTGTTATTTGTATTCGTAATTATGGATATCCCCCATTTAGAAATTATAAAAGCTCAGCTGCTGATTTGCCTTCCTTTTTCTAAGATTTAAAGTGGCAATGAAGTAAATTCTGTTGTTGTTATTACTAATGGCACTCGCCATAGACACACCAGCTGACAAAGTCAGTGATTTAAGTCGAGTTTGTGCACTGGCTTCTGAGTACCCGAGGACAGAAATCCGACTTATAGCTCATGTGAAGATGGCAATCATTCAACATTCAACACCAAATCACATCTCCGTTTCTAGAGTCATGTGACCCCTTTCCGGTTTGGTACAGATGTTGGTAGACTTTATTAAAGAAAAAAAAGTACATAAGTACATAATAATATAACATAACAGGCTAGAATGTACATATATTGAGTACAAGAAACTGGATGAATGAACATTGTAATATACAGTATGTATACAAAAATAAACGGGTCTTAAATATTAGTTACTTGCGGGGGCGGAGGAAAACCAAATTATGAATAAAGTACGAGCTGAATTAAATGGTGTCCTAAGAAAATAATAGAGTTAATCTAATTGAAGCAGCTCTCCCTGATCAATGGAGGCTCTTTCACACACCTCAGAGATAGAGCACAGGGTAGAGAACAACCATTCCCGAACCAGGACTCGAAAACAGGGACTCCCAGCCCATGGGGAAGACATGGTACTCCTAGACCTGGACGCTGATGGAAGTAAAATCTAAAATGGAAATGATCTCGATTCGTCGAAACTTTAATTTAAAAAGTTTAATCCATCCTCTTTATATTATTGATATACTCTGAAGACCAAATAATTTATTATTGATTCTTTAAGAACCTATTTCAATTCTCTTCATCGATTCCTATATTGTTACATACTAGTAGCCTTTGGTGAATGGATGTCTTGCCAAGGATATTGGTTTTATTTAATTCCAATTAAATTGTTTACATGTGATTTCAGGCTCATGATTCCGTTAAATTCTCAGACATGAAAATCTTTTTTTATCTCACATATGCCGCCCTCATCATTGCGTGCGTGTGTGTGTGTCCATGGTATGGCATTTTTTATTTCAGACCAGTTTCTTGACTTCATAGCTCTATTAAAAACGTAAATGTGTGGGGAATTTATTTTCTAACTTCCATAGTACTTGTCTTATAAATTGCATAGATACTAAATAAAATTTTTCTTTAAGAATAAGAAAATCAGGCAAATAAAGAATTCATGAAACAATGAAAACTGTTATAATTTCAGGATAGCAATGTAATCTGTTGTAAAAATATTAATTATTAAATATTAATTATTATCACTTAAAATATTTTTAACAATTAATTAAAAATAGGAAAAATATTAGAATGGAAAAACAAAAACACTTTAGGCTTGAAATTTAGTTAAATTTTAAGGTAATGAAAAAAGATATTATTTTAACGCTGTAATATTTTTCAAGTTTATCTAAAAAATAAAACAAAATGTCGCATAATTCTTTTGCATTCCTCAAGGTTTATATGTGCTAAATTTGCTAGCTCGAATTCAAACGGTCTGGTCCATAGAATGCCAACAAAAACAAGATCCCCATTATTAAAAGTAAAGACATTCAATTATATACATAGTTTCTCTTTAAACTATATTTAATGATTTAAACGGTAAAATGATTTTAAAATTAAAATGTTTAAAAATAAATGTTAAATGGAATCAGCAGTTTAATTTTAATTTAACAAAACATGAAGATGAAAGGAGTGTTCTTTCATGTAATTAATGATTCTTTAACTTCATATAAAAATTGTTGACTTGTTTAAGACCGTGCACATCATGACAGCTCAGGAATTTTTCACAGATTCTAATTTCCTTTTTATGAATGATGATTTTCAAGCACATGATATTTAATAAAACTGAAATTTTTTTTGAATATCCCTTTTTTAGATCGATTGAGATCAAAATTTGATACAGAGTTACAATCTCCTAATAAGAATGCATATCAAATCTTATTTATTTAAGCCTTTGCTTTTTTGAGTTATCGCGTTTACTTGCATGTTAAAGTATAAACTAACAGATGGCCAATGGAATTTATTATGAATATCCACTCTAAGTTATAAAACTGCGTAAAAAATTTCATTTGTTATAGTTGTCACGTTTTTTATTGCATTCTCATACATGCGAAAGAACATACCCAAAGAAAACAGGCCTCTTTCGGATTTGATTCAAAAAATTGTTAAGGATCCACATTTAAATGATAAATTTGTGTGCCAAATTTTATACCTTTGCTCTTTCCCTTCTGAAATTATCGTGTCCACTTGCATTCGAACAACCCGATATACAAAATTCCTTCGATTAAATTTTGTTCAAAATTTGGTAGAAATCAACAAATTTGGTTGTCACTTCATATATCAAATTCCGAAAGTATAAATCGTCAAACCCGTTGAGCTATTTACTTCAAAATTTGAAATCGAATTTTTATACAGATATCAAATTTAGACCTGTCGACCAAATTTCATCCATCATTTTTTTAAGTTTTCCATTTATTGCTTTATATACAGGCATACATAAAATATCCCTTTTCGTTTCTACTTGAACATACAAGCATACTTCTTTTGAATGGACTTCCTTTGAATTCAACAGAAAATTACAAATTTAGAGGAACGAAAGAAGTTTCCAAAATTTTATTTGTAAAACTCATAGAAAGTTTGAGTTATTGAGTTCAAAACAGACAGACACAATTCTAAAAATACTTCGTCTATCTCAGGAAGGTCAAAGACTGGTGATTTGAGAAGCTTCAAACTCTCAAATTCAGTTTTTGTGACGATTACTTCTTCTTTATATTCTTAATATATAAGAAAATAAAGGTTTTAAAGTCCTCAATGTTAAGGCGGAATTTATTTAAGAAATATTGATTATTCCTGTCTCTACATTAACCATTTTTTGCAAAGCATTTTATATCCTTTAAAAATAGCAATATTTGTTGAAATAAATGTTTTTCTTAAGAGAGCTACGTGTGTGGCAGTTTCCAAGTGGAAAAAATTCACCGAACTGTTCCTTTTGTCAGTTCTCTGCGAGAGAAGTTTTGATCCCGGGCGCTTTGTTAGTGTTGAACTTCCCACTTTCTTGAGTTTTCCATTAGTACCTGGGTGAAAGATGGTTCGCAGAGTAGAAAGAGCAAACGCAGAATTATGCCAAAGTAATTATTCTTGGAACTTACCTCTTTTGTTTATATTCTTGACCTTTTTGTTAGGTTTATTTGATTATCTTTTGTTGAACTGGCTAATTTGATGTCTGTAAGCTGTAGATCGTTTTTCAGCTGCGTCGTCATTGAAAAATATTAATATCAAAAAAGATCTTTTCATATAACTTCGTCTACAAAAAGAACTAATTGAAAAAGTTGCTTTTGTCTTTTGAATGAAAGGTTGAATTCTCAAACAGACAAATACCTAAGAGTTCCACATTTTTGAAGGGCTTTGAAGGCTTGACATTTTTTGTGTGTGAATTTCTAAGGTGATTTAGTTTTGTACTTTTATTTGGTTTATAAAACCCATGTAAACAAATATATTCAATTTAAATAAAAGAAACATAGAAATTACAGAGTAATGTAGAAAGAATAATGAGAGAATCTCAGATCTTTTTAAGATTTTTGCAATTCGTTTTCGAACTAATAAGATCCACCTCCTCCCTCCCCAAACTTCCTTTGATTGGATTTTATTCAAAATTTGTCACAAATCAAATTCTTTGTAGCAAATTTCACATCCCATATTCCATGTATATAAATCATAATGTTTTCTTTTTGTGTTCCCAGAGAGAAAAACATAATTTCAAAAGGGTTTTTGGACTCAACTAGATTTAAAGCCTGAATATTATTGAAAATTGAGAATTTTTTTCTGTAGATTCTTTTGTCTTCATACATCATATACGACAAAATAAAAATTAGGTTTTTTCAAGAACTGAAAATATCGTGTGACCCCTGTTTTTTATGCGTGCTAAACAGTTGCTATTTCCTTCTTCGATAGATATAAAATGACATTCCTTATAAAAGTAATGAAAAGCTAAGATATGAAATTCATTTTATAGCTGTTAAATTGATGGCTACACTGGTAACTTCGGCGATTATTATAAAACACTTATAAACTACTCTTGCATTTAATATTCTTATTTCCGAACATAGAATGTATTTTTATTATATCTCACTTGTCAGTCAAATCCAACATGCATATTATTATCTTTAAATAGATAATTATACGAAATTGTGTATTGCATCCCCACGAATTTACTTTAAAACTAGTGGGAATGGGCACTCTCAAAGTTTTTCGCATACTATTTGATATAGGTATTAACTTCATTTGTATAAAATTACAACCCTTGCTTAAATCGATCAAAGTCACGAATGCTTGGATTTTATTTTCAGAATATCACACTTTGTTATTTAGTGATGGAACCCTTATATTCATCATGGACGCCATTTTTGTTAACTAAATGAAACCAAAGTATGGTAGATAGCTACAATTTTTGAAACAATATCCATGACGAATTTAAGCTTTATGTTTATGAGTTATCATGTTTATAAACGCGTAAAACGGTCAAATCCTTTATAGAATTTAATTCTAAATTTGATCCAAATCTTCTTAAATTCTAAAACTGTGCACTAAATAACATCTATATAGCTTTTTTGTATTTTGTAGCTATGATCGTCACTTACTTGCAAAATATGAATTAATTTTGTTTAGTATTTGATAGAAATCTAGAATTTTGGTATCGTTTTCTATTCACATATTGTTTCCCACAAACCAAATTTCATTCATCTAGATCAAAAGAATTTTGTGTTATCGTTTTCCTAATCAGACACACATGATTCTATAAATATGTTTATTGGATTCAGGGAGGTTTGAAACTTGTAATCAAAAGTGTATTAAAGTTTTCAGTTCGGGGCTTTTGAAGGTAGAATCGTTTGTTTTACTTTGCATATTTCGCATAGAAAGAGTAGATTCATGTTTGATATCATCCATAATGAGCTTATGCACAATGGATAGCTATCGTTTGAGTATAAAGCCTCAACTAAATGTATTCTTTATATATTGCGCAGAGTTTAAACTTCTGTTGTAAACATGTTTAATAAGTTTACTGATGCTGCATCAAGAAGAGGAGTAAATGAATAAATTAAACCAACAGAAAATCAAGGAATCCAACTATTTTAAGCAGCAATAAAAGCAAAGTAGAAAATTCGACGATAACACTATAAGTAAATAATTAGCACTAATATTCGTTAGAAGAATGCTGTTGAAACAAACAAATACTTAAAACAGTTGGGTGAAGAAATTGTTTGGAGATGATTGAATATTATATTTCTCATTAACAAAAATCATACATTTTTAAATGCCATCATCAATCTTATACATGATTCAATTTGTGTAAGATAAAAATTATCTACTTTCTGCAGAATTCGACATCATTTTAGTTACGGTAGTGAAAATATTTTAAAAGAGAAATAAAGATTTGCGAAAGAGATAAGCGTAAAAACATTACCAAGTGTTGCCAAGTTCCAAACACACATTAAAAAGATTTTTTATCGAAAAGACCTACGCAAACTTACATGTTTGACGAGAGAAACAACAAAAAAAGAATTTAAAAAATGAAATCTAAGATCGCAAATTTCAAGTTATCATGTGAAAACATTATTATTTTTAAGTCAACATTTGTCTTAATTAATTGATGTCATTAACCAGTTCAAACCAGTTTGAAATTACCCTACTTCTTTCTATATTTTTTTAAACTTTCATTTTCAATTTTTCTAGTTCTCAAAAACACTTTTGGAGTTTGACCGATTTTAAAATGAAGAAAAATCGTTTTTTAAATAATGGCGCATGCGTAATCTAATACTTGTAATTGTTTCAAATTTATTTAAAGTAGCTAATGACTTAAATTAATTTAATAAATTGTTGGAATTCAATTTAAAGAATCAATAATTTGGGAATCACATTGCAACTTTAACTGGCGATAAATTTATTATCACATGTTAAATTTTTATCAAAGGTAACTACGCGCGCTCACACACACAAGAGAAACAAATTACTTTTATTTAAACACTGTTCATCTACATTCTAAGCCAAAAAAACAAAGAAACATCTAATTTTATTTCAGTCCAAAGATCGCTGTCTCAATTGCTAATTTCAACAAAGATTGTAGACTTTTATCGTCGCTTTTATTTCCTAGAAGAAGACAAATGATGATGTTTACTTTTCACTTTTGCGTTTCGGTGTTTGGCCGGGGCTTATCCCAAGGAAATCATATAAATAGACTGTCATCACCATGCCCATCAATGCAAGGGAATGTGGATCCAGAGAATAGAAGCGCAAATAACGAACCCCCTTAAACACTTTTTAATGACAACAACAACAACAACGCTCCTCTTCTCGCGCAACATTTCACGCAGCGCAGTTTTAAATCGAATTAAGCACACTTTTTTATCGGACCCCCTACCCTCCCCGATAGTCGAGTGTAATTGAGTGCAAGAGTTGTTATTTTTCTTTTGGGGAAAGTTTTTTTTTCCACCCATCCCCGAACCCCTGGTAAGAAAATCGTTTTTTTATGGCGACCTGGAAAGAAGTTAATTGAGTTGCTAATTGTGATAAATAGAAATTAACGAAGTGATTGATTTGTGAGATTACTCACTAGATTAGCAAGTACATCTGTCCTTCAAGAATTCCGGTCCTGAAGGTCTTTAAATGACAAAAAAAAGTGAAAAGAGTTTTTTTTAATACTTTTTTTTTATTATATCAAAACAATTTTTTAGAAAGAGTCTGAATTTGCCTACTTGGTCAATAAATCGTTTAATCTTTACCATCACAATAGTTTTTTTATTGCATTTGTTGTATTTTTTTTATAAGACGAAAAGATTTTTTTGTTATTCTTTTTCTATTATATAAAAGAAAATTTGATTGAATCTGAATTTTCCACTTGTCAAAGAATCGTTTGATCTCTACTATAACAATAGTTTTTTAATCGTGTTTGTTGCATTTATTTATTTTTAAAAAAAAATCGTTTGGCTTTTACCATCAAAATAGTTTTAATTTAATTTGTAATATTTATTTATTTATTTTTTAAAAAAAAGGGAAAAAAGAATTTCTTTGCTACTATTTTTCTATTATATTAAAACAATTTTTTAAGAGCAAGTCTGAATTTGCTGACTTGATCAAGAAATAATTTGACCTTTATCATAACAATAGTTCTTTTGAAATTTATGTTTCTCATATTCAATCACTGTAAGTTTTTGCGTTGGTTTTCCATCGGAATCTTTGAGTAAGTCTCAGACTGGAATTATGTCTTTTTTTTTCTTTGTTGCCTAACGTAGCATACAGCTAGATGTTAAATGACATGCGCTATTACGTTTGTCAAGAAAATGTACGTGAATTTACTCCATTTTTATCTTAAAATTTTAATTTATATTTAAGGCAGGCTATAATAAAAAATTTATGATTAATTTCAATCTTTAAAAAATGCAAACATTTGCAATTTTAATTCAATTGTGAAATAATTTGAATTTATGTAACAAAATATTAAAAATCTGATTTATACTTTAAAACAAATATTATTTAAACTACTATTATTGTTTTTAATCTAATCGATTTATTTATATTATTGAAATGATTATTATTGTTATAATCTAGATTATTGTTTAAGGATTATTATTGTTTTGTTATTGTTTAAGGATTATAACATTATTTAAAGATTATCAATTAGATATGATTAAAATAATCCTTATTTATTATCTTATCAGTCTATACTATTAAAAATTATTACTCTCTGTAATCTGATCAGATATTTTAAAGACATTTGGTGTAAAAAAATTACAGTAAGAAAGAAAATAAATTAGAGATTAAGACGTATAAAACGTTGTTCCCGTAATCGTAAATGTAGAAACTTCATGGGGAAAATGTGTTATTAAATTAATGTTTATTTTTTAACACAGACAAAAGAATGAAACACTATAAAAAACTATAACTGTTTAAATTAAAGTTTAAAGCAAATTTAATCTTCAATATACAGAGTTACTTTTTATTAAAGATTAATTCTTATTTAGATATTTTTTATTGCTTAACATTAAGAATATAGTCAGTGTAAAGTATATTACTCAATTACGATGCATGTTCAGTCGTTCAATATGAAGATAATATTCAGCTCGAAAAAGTCAATCCTATTTTGAATTTTTTTTATTGTTATATAAGTAAATAACGTTGTCTTTCATTTCTTGAAGTCACAAATTTAAGAAAAAAAATGTCATGTATTGATTTTGAAGAAGATATAATAATATTACTGAATCAGAAAATACTCTGAGTTATTTTTTTATTAAACAGCAAATCTGATATCACAAACAAATAAGATATTTTTTATCTCTTTGTAATGTCATAAATATTTTAATATTATGAATTGGAAAATATTTTTATATTAAATATTCTAAAGAATATTCAATTATATAAGAAATAGTCAACCTAAGAATAAGTGACCTATTTTGAGTACCTAAGTAATTTCAGGAAAAAAGACAGGTTATTTATTAAATATTATTTTCTTAAGCCTAATTTCTTAAATAATCATACCAGGTGTATAAATTTTGAATGATTACCACATTTCAAATATAAAAAAATGCTTAACTTTAAACTTAAAATTTTCGAGTTTTTAGAAGCAGATAGTTATATGGTCTTAACATTAAAAAATAATAGTTCATTAAGATATTTTATAAATAATTTTTAGAAAAAAAGTTCTTTTTCAATAAAGCATTTTCTTAAAAGAATCAAAACAAAATGTTAAAAATGTAGAATTTGTATCTTCACTTTATATATATAGAAAATTAATTATCCTAAATTCTTTACTTATTTACAAAACAAAAATTTTCATTAATGTGCTTTTTAAAATATTTAAGTTCTTGTTTGCGTGTAGTTTACAATACATATATTTTCGTTTATGTACTTTGTATATGAAAAGGATCTCATTAAAAATATCTTTTCTGAAGGGCATTTTTCCTACCTTCAAAACGTTCGTAAACTTTGGTTTAATCATATTTGACTTAATTATGAAAGTATGGTTTAATAGTTATTTTATTTTATTTTCAAAAATATATTTCTACATTTTTCTTACAAATTTTGAATTTCTTTCACATTTTTAGACCTAACCATGATAATTGCTTAAAGATTTTTAAAAAGTGGATATTCTATATCAGTGACATGTGGTATATTAAACCAAAGCGATTGCCTAAGAGGCTATTTTCCACAAAATTTAGAGAAAACAACTCTATATGGCAAACATTTTTGTCCTTGAAAAAAATGTTTATGTTCTATTTGTCAGTTCAAAGAAAAACTCTTTGTTTGTCCTGGAGAGAGCTAAAAATAAAATTATCCTTCTTTTCAATACAGATCACATTTACATAATTTTCATTTTTTTTAACAATGAATGTTTTTTTTTTTCTTATTTCATATATAAAAATGTCTGATTTCTTTCTTTATTAATAGGTTTAAATTGAAAATAATTTAGGAATTCCTCAATAAGTAGTATAGTTTTTGAATTACAAAATCTATTGATTTAAAAAGAATTCTACTTTTAATGATCTATAATGCAAATAATAATAATAAAATTTTTATTTTTAAGAATTGTGATGTTTATCTAAGCATTGATTTTAAAAATTCAGTATTTAAGAATTTGAATGAAATGCGTCTTATTTTTTAAGTTATCTTCAAGAATTCACACGGATCCTTTGATAAATTTTTAAATTAAAAGCTTTTTGCTTAAAAGCTTTTTGCTTAAAAGCTTTTTGCTTTTTATTTCCGTTAATTAGCCAAATAAAAAAATTCAGATTCTTACAGATGTTTGACTTTATTTTACTTATTTTAAAGCTGTTTTACCAATTTTATTTTTAAAAAAATTACAAAATTTTGAAAATTCTAACAAGTGTTTTACAAGTACAAACAAGTACTTTTTGAAAACAAGTAATGACAATACGGTTTTCGGAAATTTTCTTCTGAATATTGTTTCAAACCTAAAAATTTAAAATTATAATAAATTAAAGAGCTTTTCCTTTTCCTATACTCCTAAATTCTAACCAAAACTGTTCAACTTATGTTTTTTATCATCTATACTTAGTATAAAATGAAGTCTCCTGAAAGCTTCTGAGTGTTGGAACCACTAAAACTCGAGAAATATTTAACGGATACTGGAAATATTTATACCATTTTGTAGAGCCTTTATTGGGAAAGGTTTTAGTGCATTGGAAACATATCAAATTAAAAAGAAGAGTTTTATGATTCTGATTTTAATTATTCAACGAAGGAGAGAAAAAACCTCAAACTGTGCATGTGCAAATAGCAAGAGCTGTGGTATGCATATGCGATACATTTCTTTGTTTACGTCTGATTTTAAAAAATGTTTCAAATCTCATTATATCAAGGACATCCAATCTTGGCCGAAACACATTAAATGCCGAAAAGCATCACTTGTTGCGCCAAAAGGAAGTGAAATGGAAAGAAACATTCGTTAGCGAATATCAGAAAAAGAAAGTACACACTTAGCGAAGGTTAATCCTTTTTTTTGTCGTGTCCATGAGAGTCGAAACTAAATATGTCCATGAATTTTGAAAATTTCTTCTGCGACTTGCTTGATGTTGTCTCCATAAATTTGGTGAGTCTTTTGATGAGAAGAATAACTGTCTTTCTCTAAATCGCACTGCAATTGAAGTGTGGAAACAAAACGAATCTCCTGAGTAATAAAATGATCGTCTGTCTGTTTTGACAGAGAAACACATTTAACTTTGAGACGGAGGAAAAGAAGTGAAAAATTCATTTAAAACAGCTTTTCTATTGCATATTTTTAGGGGATTGTTTTGTCAACGGATATATAATATTTTTACCTTTTTAAAGTCTAAATATTTCTGAAGGTGTGCTATAATTTGTGTTACCTATTTTTAATATATTTTTATGTTTGACGTTGCGAAACGTGCCCATGTCATATCAAGTGGTGGGTAGATTTAAGTTGAAAACAAATTTTTCTTCTCGGATTCTACGCCATGATCAGCTCCATGCGGTACTGATAGGTTTTTTTATATATATATTCTGAATATTTATTAAGCAAGTTGAAAATTTAATATTCTGATTTTATTACCGAAAGCAGGCTTATTAATAAACGAAAAATACGGGAAAAGAAATTTTCACATAATAAAAATCCGTAGGCTTTTGTCCTGTCACTAAAACAGTTATAGCCATTTCCGCCAATATTTTTTTAAATGTCAATAACGAGGAATTGCTACCCACCTTTTTTTATGTGAAAACGTGCGGAAACAATCCGGAAACTGCATTAGCGGAAAGGCGTATCAACCCACAAAAACGTCAACGATGATGAATCGCATTTGAACAGGACAATTTCTTTCGAATTTTTTCCAGTAAAATTTCTTTGTTTGTATTTGTGGTTTGAATTGTACTTGGAGTAAAACTTGAATGGTTTAAAGGTATATAAAATTGGTGGAAAGCGATGGCAAAAGATTAAATATACTTACCTTTTTTCCAAAATCGAATCTTAAATTCAACATAACAGTCAATTTAAATTATTAAAGAATGTAGTTTTTACGATTGAAATATAAGTACCAAAAAGATTTTTTCTAGAATATTTTACAAATAACTATAGTCTTTGCCATTCTGAGTAAAGGAAAAGTAAAAGTTTTGAATAAAGATTAAATTATTTTGTAAGGAGATACATCACATAATTTCACATTGAATTAATTAAAACAAGTATGTAACTACCTAAAGCAAAATAATTATTACTTAAAAAGGAATATTTTGTTAAAAAATATAAATTTCCCAACTTTATTTGCATTAAAAATAATACTTAAACCAAATAATTATTGTAATTTCAAAATGTTCTGATACTTTTTTAGTTATAATGTTAAGAAAAATTATTCTTTTAATAATGATAAAAATAATCAAAGGAGATTTCCTTATAATTATATATATTAGAAATTTCCTAATATTATAAGTATACATATTAGAAACTTCCTTATATAATAATTATATGTATTAAAAGCATATTATAATTATATATTTTAAAAACTTCCTTACATAATAATTGTATGTATTAGAAGCATATTATAATTATATATTTTAAAAACCCTTATATTATAATTATATGTATTAAAAACCGTATATTAGAGGCTTC
>JAPMOQ010025070.1:1314214-1329933 GCA_026543055.1 Argiope trifasciata | reverse complement strand
GCAAACAATATTACTCTCTTTTTAAATCTATATGGCAAACAATATTACTCTCTTTTTAAATCTATATATTTCAAACAATATTACTCTCTTTTTAAATCTATATTTCAAACAATATTACTCTCTTTTTAAATCTATATGGCAAACAATATTACTCTCTTTTTAAATCTACATGGCAAACAATATTCCTCTATTTCCACATCTATATAATAAATATTCCTCCTTTGTAGCATGTTCATGGACCTATAGGCAATAAACAAAATTCCTACATTTTCACATTTCTGCGGCATGTACCATATCGATGTGTAAATAGAGGATAAAAAGCATAGGCTATATATATATATTCTAATTCAATAATTAAATACAGGAGATGTTTGCTGAGTCTGAAATATTTCATGAAAATTTAGTTTTTCAAAGTCTTTTGGTGGAAATTTTTTTATATTCTTTTATATTGTTTTATTATTATATCTTAAATGTATGTTTTGGCAACGTGTATTTAAAAAATGATAATGCAAGATGGTATTCAGTTGAAAACTGGCTAAATGTAAATATGTATAAATTGTAAACATTGTTTTTTAAAAGTCTGTATCCTTTTCTATAGTTATTAGTTCTATACATCAGTCATGCAAAGTTAAACGCATATTTCGTACTTGATTTTCACACAATAAAATAAAAGAAAAAACTCATCAACAAAGAATTTTATTTACATGTTGAAGATCAAATAGCTCAATAAAAGATATTCTAAACACGAACAGCGTATATTTCAAAAGACAACAGTGAAGAACAGGAAATGTTTCTTAGAAAATTTTTACCACAAAAATCGTTTCACATAAAGGTAAAAAAGTTCTTGTAATTAACATTTATGCGATTTACTGAAAAAAACAACACAGACTTGGAACAAAAATTTCACACAATTAAATTAACTCTTCGAAAATGAAATGTGCATAAAAATTGGTTTTTTTTTCAGCAGAATCTGGTTGTACGTTTTAGACTTACTCTTTTAAAAACGAGCAAGTCATATTTGATAGAATAATGAACTGGCAATTTTGAATGAATATGTGGAACGAATAATACATGGTACATTTAAAGAATCACAAAAGCATTTTTTAAATCCTAAAAAGATATCCTACAAGATAAAAATAAAAAAAACGGTTCACAAATTTAAAAAAAAACTTACAGAATATGAAAAAACCATAAAATTGATGGAAACATTTATTGTTACTCTAATACAACATAAATTAAGTATTTAAAATATTTCACATAAAAGCCAATTTTCTACGGAGTTAAATCATTGATGAATAGTTAAAAATTGTTTCAGAATATTGAATTTAATATAAATAAAATAATATAGAAGTATTTTTAATTTTAACTTGATCACATACATTTTTGTGTTAAAAAATAATTATAACATCATAAAGAATATTATTGAAATATGTGATTTCAAAAAGCTTCTAAAACTCTACTTATTGTACCTACAATAAATAATTATTATGCATACGAAAATTACATTAAAATGTATCTCACATTATGTGCAGCACATGAAATATTTTTTAACATAGATTTACCGAAAAACGTTTTTCTTTTTGCTATTGACAAAACATATTTTCCCTGCATTTTTAATTTTTTCTTTTGCTTAATCCTGAACAATACGTTTTTTTTAATTATAGTAATTTAATTTACTGATAAACATTGTTGTTGAACTAAATAGAATAAGTATTTAATTTGTAATAAAATAAAAAAGAAACATTTTAAATATTCTTAACAACATTTTTAGAACTTTCATAAGAAGTTTAATTTGAAACTCAGAAGTACGCATTTAAAATTCAAAGTATTTAGATTAAATAGAGAAAGCTCCTAATTCCAGTAAGAATACATCACTAGAAAAATAAAATGGTGTACAACTAATTTTTAGTGGGATTTTCAATTGCTATGAAACCACTATACGTTACTCACAATTGCTATGAAACCACTGTACTTGTGGAATCAAAGATTTTGATGTGAGTAGTTAATTGCACACAAATAAATACAACAATATTAAAACGAAAACTTTTTGAGTGATTTAAAATGAATAATAATGGCTTAGAGAGGATAGCCAAGCTTTTGATTAGAAACATAACAATATAAATAAACAAATTTCTATATCTGCTTTATCATTTTATAACAATCAAAACATAAACAAATCAACAATAAAATGAACAATAATTTTTTGGTATTATTATTCCTTTCATGTGCTGCTTATCCAAAGTCAGCAAATTTAAGAGTTAATTATACATTTGAGCATATCTACATCTAACAAGTATCACTATTTGAAAACAAATGTACATATTCACCGGTATTCTGTAATGATTCGTACAGAGAAGGAAAGGAGCCATTGATCTTTGTCATCTGTTTTGAAATGTTTCATCCTCTTTCCATTGTTTCTTCCACCTCATATTTATCCAATAATCATTTTAATTCAAGCATTTAATAAATAAAATATATTTTTCTAACAAAATAAAAAGATGAGAGGAGATTTCGATTTAAAAACTTAAAGGCAAAACATTACTTCAATAAATGTTAGAAAATATTTAATACATAAAAGTATAAAGTTGGAAATGATGGAAAATTAATAAATAACTTCCATATTCCATCAACAAAGAAGTCGAATTTAAAGAGTCAATAAAAAGAAACTAAACATTAAAAAAAAATGCTATAAAATTTGAAAAAAAAAAAATAGAATTATCATGTATAATTATGATATATTACTTAATTTACATTTGGTCAAAATTTTAACTTCGGAAAAGTGTATTAAGAAGAAATTACTCTTTTTAAAAACTCTTTAAAAATTTATTGTTCAACTCTTACATTTCATAACAAAAACTTTATTTAAGTATTACATTCTTTTTGCCACAAAGTTTTGATTTAGAAAATTAATATGAACATTTTCAACAAATATTTGGCAACGTTATGCAAATATTTTTTAACTTTTAACTTTTTGAAAAGAATACATCAATATTAACAATTTAATAAAAAGAAAAATATTCAAAAATATTTTAAATTAAAAATTGAAAGATTGAATCTTTATTAAGTCAAGATAGTATTTATTTGTAAAATCATTTTATTTTACATTTGGCCACTCTAGTTGCCAATTTTGCCATTATTACTTGATATTTAATTAGAATTATAACAATAACTATGTTGCAGAGAAATTATTGTGATAATCATAAGTATCTGTATGTTACAAAAAAATAAAAATTCTAATAAATAAAAAAGGATAACAATCACATAAATTCTTCCTTTCATACAACAACTGCACACTAAGTTTTAGAAATTAGTATTCTTTCATTTTTTTATAAGCAGTGAGTTACTTTTGGACAGTTCGATAATTTTTTGGAACAACAGACCCTTTGGCAGGCTGTCAACGTTTCGTCACTAAAGTGACGTCAAAGATTCATGGCTCCTCCTCCAGTACGATGTGAAAGAGGTAGTCGCAACTATAGATCTCTAAACGAACAACAACGAACAGCTGAATGTGTCACGACATGAGAAGAAGAGTAATAAAAAAAAAGTCCTGTTGTCTCTCCCCTTCCTAAAAGATGGAAGAAATAGATAGAGAAAAAAAATGTCCTCAAGTATTTTGTTCCCTCGGTGAAAGGGTTAAACCAGGAATGTCCGTGGAATGTAACCTCGCGTCTGTGGTCGGAGAGTCACTATTTCAGTCAAGTGCAGTCCATACGTTTGGTCCTGTGCCAGGTGCTAGCTTGAAGTGACAGGAAAAGAGACTCTTCTGCTTTAACGGCTTGCGAAAACTCATTGGCGTGAGGGCTTTCTATGAATCCCAAACAACTGATTCCCCTTATATATGAATGAATTTCGAGATCATTCATTTATCGTCGTGGATTTTTTATTTAAAAAAATCAAGTATTTAACTATGTTTTAGTGTTTCAATTTGGTAATTCAATAGGAATATTTTTGTAAAATTATTTAATAACAATCTTAATCCATATGTAAAGAAAGGTTTCTATTTTCTGTAGTAAAACAAGATTTTGGAAACTTTTGTCATCAGGCTTTCTATTATCCCAAACAGTTATCTCCCTTTATATAAGAATGACTCGATAGACCACTCTTTAATCATCGTGAGCTTTTTATTTAAGAAATCATGCGTTTACTTCATTTTAGTATCACAATTTGGTAGTTTACGTGGAATTTTTTAATAGAAATTTTTATTATTAATCTACATTTAGAGAATAAAACTATTTAATTTAATTAATACCATCTTTTTTTTCTGAAATAAAACATGATTTCTGAAACTTTTGTCATCAGATTGTCTATAATCCAAAATAACTAGTTTTCTTAATGTCTGAATAATTAAAAGAAACAATGATTAATTAACCTGAATTTTTTTTAATGATGCTTTTACTGTATTTAGGCATTTCAATTAGATTTTAAAAAAATTTGTCAATAATTCACACTAAACATACTATAAAAAATTATTTATCAATAATTTACACAAAGAATAGAAATATTATTAAAAAGAATTTATTGATGTAAAGCATGTTTCTTAAACTTTTTTCCTCAGATTTTCCTTAATTCCAAACAACTACGCGCTCTAATGTCTGAATGGTTTTGGAAATCATTGGTTACTCGTCGAAGAGTCTTTTTTAAAAAAATCTATCAATTACTATATTTTAGCTTGGCGGATAGATTTAGAAATTTGCCAGTAATTCACCTGGAGTATACTTTTGAAGTATTGATCTAAATAATTATTAAATTATTGATTATTTATTAAATTAAATTATTGATCTATTTATAAACAATCTAAATAAATAAAATGTAATGATAATGATTCTTACAATAATTTCGTAATATTAGTTTAAGGATCATTATTTGTTTAGCATGGTAAAGCATAATTTCTCAAACTTTTGCTCTTTCCAAATTTTTACCCGAATAGAAAATGACTCCAGTTTTGACTTTTTTAAGCAGTTTTATAAGAGGATGAAAAATTAAATTAAAATAATTTTAATCTATTCTAAAGCATTTTTCAAGTAAAACATTAGCTGTTTCTATTGAAACTTTTGAGTAATAGGAAACAAAAAAGTCCTAACGGAATATCCGTAGCGAACAGATTTAAGATCTTGACCTGTTGGAGAATAACTGATACTAAGAACGAAACACAAAAGATGAAATTTCACAAGTTTAAATGGAGTTTCAAAACCTGCTACAAACAATTATAGAATTCTCTTAACAGGTGTTTACAACTTAGAGTCATTTTTGATTACTTATAATACTAATTATTGCCTCAAAAATATGCAGCTAATTTTTTAAAGATTTTATGATTAAAATTTATTTATATAGGAAAAAAATCTTTATTGACCAAATTATGTAAAAGTATAAATTCCAATTTTTAATCTTCAATTTAACATCCAAACAAAATAAAATTTATGCTATAAAAACATGCCAAAAAATTATGTTTAAAATTCTAATAGAGCATGAAAATATTTTGATTCAAAATATCGACTAAAGCATTGATTCTTTTAATCATATCAATTGATTGTAAATTTATCTTAAAGAAGTAGTTTAAATTCAAGTTCAAGAACTACAGAAATTTACCTTTTATTTATCTGTTTTTTTATAGAATATATATTTTAATCTTTTGCTTAAATTAAAGAAGGAAAGTTTAATTAAATTTTTATATATTTAGGAAGTAATTTTTCATCTTTTTGTAATAATTTGATCTCATAATTAGGTGCTACAATTTATTAAATATGATAAATATGTAATTAATATTTAAATCCTGAGTGGGAATTAATTATGCTAAAATATTTCATTATTATACAATCATTGTAGTTTGCTCTAATTTTGTGTTTTAATTTTAAAATTGTAAATTTTCCTTCAAACAGGTACTTTTCAACTCAGATAACTGTAGAGCTCAACTGCAGTTTTAAGAGTCAAAATTTTACACATATTATGAATTCTTTACATTTTTATAAAACAGTGTATAAGAATTTAAATTTCAAAATTGAATGTTTTTATAATTTTTTAACTTGTTATGATATTGCTTATTATTCATGAAACCTGAAATTTTTATACAAAAACAAAAATTATTGACTTTAATTATCTGAGAACCATTATAAACTATTATCAAAAAATGAGTTATTTTAACTTTTATCGATAGATATTACATATAATACCCGTTGTTTATGCTCGCAAACTGCAAGGAATTTATTTTAAAACCCATAATCCCCAACCTTTAATAATCATCATTAATATTTAAATCAAAAGAATATTTAAATAATTTCATTATGTTAAGTAAATTTTTTTCTTGCATATTTTCAAAGGCAAAAATAGTTCAAACTTTAATAGAAAAAAGAATAAAAGAAGGAAATTTTAGAATTTTTTTAACTTTAATCTTAAATTATTATTGCTATCTGCTATAATTAATTACTTTGAAAAATAATTTTGCATTAATTTTAATAGGAAATATTTGATCTATAACTGGAGTCATTTTCAAAAGATATCTATTTTATCGAGTGTTGATTCGTCTTTCATTTTTTTTATGTTTGTGAAGCTAAAAAGGCAATAAGTTATTGCTTTTTACATTGATATACTATCTATTAATTTCACCAAATTGTTATTAATTTATTAAATAGCTAAAATAAATTGTGCTTAATTAATTAAATTTTAGCTTAATAACGCTAAATTTATTCGACTTATATCTGAAAAACGAATATTTTTCTATCACTAATATAAAACCTTTTAAATTTATGATCAAGTAATAAAATTGAATTAGATCATACAAAAATTCTTTTATTTGAATATTTTCAGAAATTTCATTAAATTATGGAAACGGTTTAAAATAAATGTGGTTCATTTATTATTTATATTTTTATGCTTACCAGATTGAAATTTTAACTATCGTTATTAAACTATAATTACAAATTATTAAATGTAAAACAGAAAATGCAGAATTTTTCAATAATTTTCTTATTTTCTCATGTTAATATAATTTTAAAATAATTTTGCATGTTAACTGAAGGATTTAAATACCTTGAGACCTTCTGAAATATGCATTTTCAATTTATTCAAACATTAATTGGAAATTACTATATAAATTATTTTTAGTTATATTTATAACATGAGAATTATTTTTAAAATAATTGTGATAGTTTATCAGTTTTTCCACTGAAAGGAAATGGAATAAATTATATTTAACTAGCTATCTATTTCACTATTGCTCAGCAAATAATTATACCTTAAATACTTATTTCCAGATGAATTACAATTTAATGCATGAATTATTATTTATTTTAAAACTTTATTTCAACTCACGATAATTAATTTAAGAATTTATTTCAACTGAATAAGTCCATTATTTTAGCATCTGATTGCTTGTTCCTTATGTCATTTATGTTATCATAAATAGGGTTTTTTATGTAAATTAATTTTTAAAGAAGTATAACGAAGTAAGCAGCTTGAAATCCTCTGCTTTATAAAGTGAAAATAAAATCTTTTTTACCTGAACAAAGAATTTAAAATCAACGTATAAAACTGCTTCTCATTGCTCTCAAATTCTTCTTAAAAATTTTAGGGCAATAATATTATTTTTTATTTAAGTAATTGGTATTTAAACTTATCAAATTTACAGTTTTTAAATTGAAGAAAAATTAGCATTAAACATCCCATCTATCTTAAACCATTACGACAATTTTCACTTAAAGTGAATGCATGAGAATTTATACTCTTTTTTTTTTCATTTCCTTTGAGTGAGAATAATCACAAGCCCTCACGTCAGGAGTTTTTCTTTGTCTGAAGAGACACGTAGTAACGTGAGAAGTAATTTTAAAAAAGAGATCCAGCCTTACTACCTGCAATTTTCTCAACTTGACCGGCAAGACGTCAGAGGTAGAACTCGGGAGAACTGGGATTACTGGCTGCTCCACCACTGGACACGCTGGATAGGGACCTAGGGTCCCTGAGAGCGTGCAGTTGCTGCCTATAAAAGTCTCTCTCTCTACATGCTCTGTCCAGCTCCTGGCGCAGCCTGGCCATCTCACCTTGCAGCAGGCGGTTGCGGGACTCGAGCTCATGCCTTTGGGCCAGTCTCTTGGTGCGGCAGTTTTGGGCATAGCCCCTGTTCTTCAGAGTCCTCCGCTTCTGCTTCATACGGACCACCTCCTCCCTCGGATAGCCGTGTAGACGCTTGTTGAGCTCTCGGACCGTCAATGAGATGAGTTGGTCATCGTCGAGTATATCACCACCTTGACCGTTGCTTCGTTGACACGTTGAAGAACTCACTGAGCTACAGCTGCTGCTACTGCTACTGTTGCTGTTGGCACCCATCAGGTGATGATGGTGATGATCCATTTGTTGACCAGGATGATGTGTTGGTGGACCTCGCTGCTGTGGTTGAGTAGGGGGTACACCCTGTACTTCTGGATAATCACGGCGCCCACCTGCTATGAGCCATGCCTCCATGTCCGCTGCACACTGTGGAGGCCGTAAATC
This sequence comes from Argiope trifasciata, assembly GCA_026543055.1. Lineage (NCBI taxonomy): Eukaryota > Metazoa > Arthropoda > Arachnida > Araneae > Araneidae > Argiope > Argiope trifasciata. The sequence goes on along the minus strand of JAPMOQ010025070.1, from coordinate 1,321,452 downwards.
TAAGGGACCATCCTGTGTCCCATTAGCAGCCCCATAGCGGAGATTCTGTGTAAGCCACAACATACCATCATCAATTAGGGGACCTGAAGTGGCTACAAAGGCTGGAGACGGTGGCATATGGCAGGGAGGGGTATCGGGTGGCGTAGTAGCCACAGGTGGTTTCCTGGGACAGGGAGCACCCACTGGCATAGCATATCCACCATTAGGATGATGCTGGGCTTCCAAATGTTGCTGGGGTGGTACCACTGCCATGCCATTATTGCACGGATTGAGAGCTGTCGGATACTTGGCTCTGTGCATTTCCTGCTTCACCACTTCCTCTAGATGTTCGAGATCAAATTCGTGCACATAGTCTACCCCGTGATCTGATGGGGCTCCCTCCATCATGGCGTAGTAAGGCGGCCCCGCGGGGTCAGGGGGGCCCCAAACCCCTTCCGTAGTCGAAAAGTTGGCCGATTCGGTGATGGAGGGCTCCGGCAGACACTCCCGCCGGAGGAAGTCGGAGGAGACTGCCGCGCAGGAAGAGAAGGTTCCCGGAGGAGGGATTTTTCACACGATGAACGCTCCACACATATCTTCAAATAGATCACCTGCTTTTGGAACAGATGCGGAGGAGCACTTGTGCGGTCGTTTTGGCGTTCTCTTTTTTTCAGTCTTTCTCTTTCGAATTCAGTGTCTGAGAGGAGATACAGAAAATTTGTCTTGACAAGCTTTGGAAAGTAATATTTAAGTGAAGGGATCAAATAAGTGAGATTTTCCTTTCCCTTGATTATCTAATCCACATTTAATGGTGTTAGGTATAGCTCAATGTCAAAATTTCAAAATCTTTGAAAACGGTTTTTTAGAGGCCTTGTTTTATTAGTTTTTAATCTTCTTGGAAAAAGACATTGACTTCTTTTTAAAATAGTCCCTAAAAGCTTGACAAATGAGATTATTCTTTCTTCTGCTAATTTACCTGTAGGTACGATTAAGTCACGAACTCTTCATTTAATCAGTTTAAGCCAATTAGTACTGAGTCTATTTATTCCTCTGATTTATCAGCTGGTTTGGTTCTGTGAACTTAATTATGAAATGCAATTTTTTAACTCTTAGATCTTGAAATAATTATTTCATTTGGCGTAGATACTCTGCTTTAGAATCAAAGCTGAAGTAACCTATAAAAGATCAATTAGATCTTTTGGTAAAAAAACGTCTATGTTTGTTACTCTTGAACAGATTTCAGTGAACCAGTACAGATACTTCGGTATTGGTCACTTCTGGTATCACTTAGTCAGCACATATCCTGCGAGGCATTATCATGAGGTCCTCCAAAAACGCGGACTTGCAAGAAACGGTGGATGATGCAAGGGGTGGGAGTAGGGGGCCTATTAAAGGCTGTTCGATTGATTTCTGCAGCCGATCACTCAAATTCCAACTCTCTCTTCAACCGCAATGGGGGGAATTGCACCGATGATAATCTCAATTAGGATCCCTCGCATACACACAAAGGAAGCTGGGTGCCCCTTTTTATTTATCTTTTTTTTCCTTCGGTCCACCCCAGTAGAAGAGAGGCTTCCTCCCCCTCTGTGACGACGGGGGTCAGGGGATGCTGAAGGGAAGGGGAGGCAGAGAAAAAAAAGAAGTCTTCTCGCTCTTCAGATAAAGCAAAATAAAATCTCTCGGAAAAGGCTGCAGCGGGCCTCAACACGGAAAACTATACGAGCAGCCGGGTCTTGGAAATCATCGTGGGGAGAGCGAAACCGCTACGGTTGCAGCTAAAGTCCCGCAGCCGTCAGCATTTTCTGTTGCGAGTTCCTCTCTTCTCCTCTTCTACTCCTGGCTGAAAACTTTTGCTGACTCAACTCCGCTCTGGATCCGGGACCGCTGGATATTTATGAAGCGCCTGACGTCACCCCACCTTCTCGACCAATGGCGGGAAGACGACGTCACGTGCTGACCCCCCTTTCCGAGAGAGTTTCCAGGCCCCCGAAAGATGAGGTGGGGGTGCACACGCGCTTTTTGAGCGTGACACGTCGTGCGGACCAACGTTTTTTGGACCTTAAAACTTTTGCTAACATTTTTATAATGACTTTACCAACAATAATTAACATACCCTACAAGATAATCAAATTAAACGCTAAAATTACGGTTAATGAGCCTGATGAAATGATTCACATCAATGTAGAAGAGCAGTTGGTGGAAATTTACAGGTAGTAATATTTTTATCTTGTATTATTTAGTACTGTTTTGTAATGCAATCTAAATTTATCATTTTATAATAGGGATTTCAACACCTATTTGTAATAATAACTCTTAATTAGATAGAATTATTTACCAAAGCAAGACTTAGATAAAAATTTGTCTAGGAATAACAAAAAATTCAGCATAAATTCATCAGCATTTTCAGGCATTAAAGATTTTATATGATACAATTACACTCTTTACAAGCCTTGTAGCACACAAAAAAATTTATTTGTATACAATGTCACTGAAAATTTTAAAAATCTTGATGAAATTTACGAGTTAACCACATTCAAATAATTCATAGTAATTCGCTTAGTTTAGGAATCTGAAAATCAACAGCAGCTAGATAGAAATCAATAAGGTTTAACTAACCTCAAAGTGGCTATAATTTACCAATTATTAAATTTATGGAATTGGCAACTTATAAATATTTAATTGTTCTTCTTTCGTGCGTTCTTTCATTTTCGTCAACATTTCAAATTATTTGATGAGACAGCAAGAGTTTTTTTCAATGATTTAAAAAGAAAGAAAAAGTTTTTTTCAAAGAAATTTTAAATTTCATTTGTAAACCTTAAAATCTCTCAAACTACCAAAACATTTCTTTTTCTATTTGCCCGACCGAGTTTGTTGAAATTACATAAAAGTACGTTGAATTCCAAACTCCTCACCCCTCTTTTGATTTTAAAGAAATTGGGACTTTAAGGGGAGACATTTTTGTGACTTGAATTGAAAAAGTAATAATATTCTTGGTTCGATTCAAAAAATAATTTAATTTAAGAATTTCTAATTTATTAATATCTAACCACTTTTAACGACCCCCTGGGTTGGCTGGGATGAGTGGTTACGCATAATTTCAAATGAACCTTTTGTATATAACTTTTTCTCAATGGCTTCCTCAACAAAGTACTATTAAAGCTCAAATTTTGATAGTCATATATTTTGTACTACTTTAAGAAGCTATATAGTAATTTCCATTTTTCTGTGTCTTTTGGTTTTCAATAATTTTGGGTAATTAATTTTAAACGAGTTGATTATACAATGACAAATCCAATGACATTTTTCTTGAATTCGCATTATATATGTGAAAAATTCACTATATATATAGCACATTCATAATATCTATAGGGACATATAGAAGAATCATTCAACATAGCAGATTTTTATAATATATAGAATATATCGCGACTTACATAGTATATCTAAGTATAATTCTTTATCAAAAATGTCTGTATCATTATTAAAGCAGCAAAAATATAAAAATATTTAAAAATGGGCAAAGTTTTCAGTACGGATTACTTTTTAAACAAAGATTATCACAACTAATGTTTTTAAGAGCATATTTAACAAATAAAAATCTATTAATTGTGGAAAAATAAACCAATCCTAATAACAGAACCTTAAAACCATCAATATTGAAAGAAAAAAAATATTTGTAGCAACTATGAAAAGGAATTCGGCTTCATTAAAAATAATGAAAATATTCTTGTAAAATTTACTTGATACCATCTTCAATAATGTTCAAATTTAAACAAAAATATATTGACAATTAATCTATACCATTTAAAATATAATTTCTCGAATTCTCATAAAATGTACAAATTTTTTGTACTGTACCGTTTTTCAAAAATTACAGACCAAAAACTCTAACCATAGGCTATGTTTTTAATTAATTAAAATTTTTAAAAAATAGCTTCGAAATTATTCGAATTACATCCCCACTCTCTAAAATATATATATTATTCTTCATAATTCTGAATAAAAAGGTCTGATTTGTAGCGCAACAGCTTGTAAACTAACAAACGCAAAGATATTATATACAGATATTACATACAAACAAATATTTATCTTTATTATTAGAAGAGACAATGGTGAATATTTAATCGCTGGAATATTTGATAGTTTCTCACTTTTTACTTGGAAATTTTAACACTAAAAAATGCTTGAGAAAGCTTGAATTTTTGAATTTCAAAAAAAAAAAAAAATATTGTAAATAATATTTTATTATTATATCAGAATGGACATGTAAATAATCCTTCCAAAGATATAAAGACCACAAGAGACCAATTATTTTGCAAATCGTCACCGATAACAATTGGGATATTAGGTACATTAAGTATCGGTTAAATCCCTTAGATATAACTTTATATTCATGATTTTCCCATATTGTAAAAATATACTTGTTGTGATTAATGAGATGTAATCTTTTCAGATATGTATATGTGCTTGTCTTCATATAATTTGTAGAATATTTATTCCTCAGTATTTTAATCATTGAAGAAAATTATATGGTTAAATATTAGAGGAAACAAATAGTTTAAATTCCGCTGTAATGAATATACAGTATTGCTGATAATAAGGCAACATAATGTTTAAAAAATTGTCAAAAATCAGGGAAGAAATTCACAAAAAAGGACACGGTTAAAAATTGCTTTATTTTTTTTTTAATTTTGAAATAACACAACATTTTTATGATAGACTATTTTCTCAAGCTGCCACAGAAAAGTCACAAAATTCCGAAAACTTAATTAACTAAAATGTTTTAAGAAATCACTTCTAGGCGCGCATTTCTAAACTTCAAAGTATATTTGTATCCAATTCGGTGACTCTACAAGAACGGTCTGATCTGTCAAAAGCCAACAAAGATACGCCATTTTTCTTTAACCATTAGTGGAAGTAGAGTTGGAAAAAAGTAAATCGGTTTTATATACAATAGCAAGCATGATTGAAAAAAAGGAACATTTAAAAAATAGCTAAATTATTACAAATCATATTAAAGTTTAATATTTTCTTACTGAGATAAGGTTAAATATGTTACTCAAGTCAAAGATGAAAATAATCGAAATGTTCTGCCTTCGGCACCATTATATGATTCTTTTTACTTTCCCACAAACAAGGTATACAAAAAAGTGAGAATTTTAGTCTCGAAAATTTTGAACTCATGATTTTAAATGGTCTGCGTGCTTTAAACCAAATCTGATAAATCCATTAAAAAAAATTTGTCTATTTTTAATCTGGATAATTCAAAAATCCTTTCACCAAATCAGTTGAAATTTGGCATGAAGATAGACATAGCTTATACATCAAATTTTTATATTTCCATTAAATTTGAAAGAAATGCCTTCACATAAAATTTGTCTGCCTTTGAACTTTTTTTGAAGTTTTTTTTTTCAAAAGCAGATTATTATCAAATTTTGAATCAAAATCTCTAGGGGTTGGTTGACCGTTTGTAAATCTGTACATTAGCGTGCATGCAAGATCTATAACTCAAACTGCTAGGATTTAAATTAACGAAATTCTGTATGTGATATTGTTATTAAAACTGAAATTTTTTGTCAAATTTTGGCTTCAGTTGATCAAAAAAATACCAAATTCCAACTGCCATGTCTAGGGCCCTGAAAATAAAAATTGTCATATTAATTAATTCCTGAAATTGTCATATTAATTAAATAGCATTATAATGGTTTTGTTTATTAAATACAATAAAATTGATTGCTATGCCACATTTAATATTCAGACGTGTGTGTGTGTGTGTGTGTGTGTGTGTGTGTGTGTGTGTGTGTGTGTGTGTGTGTGTGTGTGTGTGTGTGTGTGTGTGTGTGTGTGTGTGTGTGTGTGTGTGGGTGTGTGTGTGTGTGTGTGTGTGTGTGTGTGTGTGTGTGTGTGTGTGTGTGTGTGTGTGTGTGTGTGCGTGTGTGCGTGTGCGTGCGTGCGTGCGTGCGTGTTTAGAGAAATGGCATTCTGAAATTACCGATTCCTATATTTGGTGGCTAAAATTTATGTTTTTAGGATTGAAAAATTGTCCATTTTGTCCATTGACCTTAAAAAATTGTAAAAATGTACAGTTACCAAATAAACTTTGCTTTTGTATTCTGTAATGGATCAGAAAAAATAATGGTTTGGAAGAATAGAAAAATAGTATCGAAATTCGTGATTGAAGGAGGGGATGAATGCCTCTCTTCTTCTATTCAAACTCCGAATGTTGACTTCTTTGTAATATGGGAATGCTAAGTGTGAAACTACCTTGACTGGGTGACACAAGTGCGATCGTGTGAATATATGCCAGCTGTGATGAAATTTTGGAAATACCTACTTTCTTTCTTTAAGCTTATATAAAAATATTATCAAAAATTTTGTTGCTGAGAGACTTCAATTCATATGAAAATATACTCATATTATTCGAAAATAACATGTATTCTCTTAAATGGTATCGAATACATATCGAACTAATCGGTATCTCAATGCATAAACAGTAGATTTTTGACAGATTATGAACCTGATCTGTCCAAGAAAGAAAATTTTCCAAAATGTATTATTTCCTTTTTTTCACTAAAACATATTTATTAACTTATTCTATTATTACTTTTTTCCCAAATTCAAACATTGTTTTTGTAATTCCAAGCCAAATATTTAAGAGAATACCTGAATAAAATTTTAAATTAAATTCTACATTATCATGTCGGAAAAAAAAAAGAAAAAATTTGGCGAAAAATAATCAAGTTGAAATCTTATTTATCGGAATTCGCGATCGTATTAAGGATCATATCTAAAAGGTATTATTCTGTGATTTCAGGTGTTATTATAACGGATGGTTTTCCAAAAAAATAGTAAATGTCCATGAGAGTAACTGCAATCGAAAAATGAGTTTACCCTTAGTAATAGAGACAAAATTTTGCTTTTAAATTTAAAATTTACAAATTTTTCTTTGAAATCAGCAATTATAATATCATCGAAAATAAAAAACAATTTGGAATAAGATCGTTTTACATCTTCATGTTCGAATTGGCAGAAAAGTACTTACATGCACTTTTTGACGATTGTGTGTGTGTGTGTGTGTGTGTGTGTGTGTGTGTGTGTGTGTGTGTGTGTGTGTGTGTGTGTGTGTGTGTGTGTGTGTGTGTGTGTGTGTGTGTGTGTGTGTGTGTGTGTGTGTGTGTGTGTGGGTGTGTGTGTGTGTGTGTGTGTGTGTGTGTGTGTGTGTGTGTGTGTGTGTGTGTGTGTGTGTGTGTGCGTGTGTG
>JAPMOQ010025070.1:1300897-1314114 GCA_026543055.1 Argiope trifasciata | reverse complement strand
GTGTGTGTGTGTGTGTGTGTGTGTGTGTGTGTGTGTGTGTGTGCGTGCGTGTGTTTAGAAAAATCGACCTTTCTAAACACAATGCAAATTTCTATCCAAAATTATCAAAAAGATACTTCCTTTTGTGTAATACATAATTATGAAGAATTCCAAAAAATTCACTAATATTGGAAAAATTTAAAAAAAAAACACATTTTTCGACATTTACATGTTTTTGAAATTTATTTTCGACTTAATTATCACATAACCTTTGACTCATTTTATAAATATTTTAATATCTATACTTTTTTTGCATTGAGATATAATCTTTTTATCATAATAATTTCTTATTTAAACATGAAAAACCTATACATCTTATTTTCCTTCCTCTTCCCCACTTATTATCCGGAAGCAAACACAGAGGTTTGTTTCGGCTAACCAATCTATTATTTTTAATTATTCCAATCAGTATCGATTGATTTCATTCAAAGTAATTAAATAATTGAATACCCGATATAAAAGTATACTACAGGCAGCATCACTAAATCTTGAAGGTTGATCTGCTGTCAATACGTAACACGGAAGAGAGAGAGTTTGCGTGGGTGTATGGCAGGTGAATCGGAGTAACCCGAAGACGCGGAAGAAGTGTCGATTCCCTCCCTAAGAGATCGGAAGAGGAGATAGGCAGAGCCTCAAATAGATCCGAATCGCATTGAAACACCCTTCTCTCCCTTTAACTCCCTTTTCCACAGCTACAAAACACCCGCCAAGTAGAGAAAATTCTGGGAAGGTGTAGTCATCCCGTAGATCTATCTGATTATCAGGAGTTGTTAATCGTAATGGATACCACAGAGTGAAGACGGCGAAAATAAAAACGTCACTCACGATTATAATTAATGAACGTATTTTTAACGCTAGCTCTAAAGTAAACATGGAATTTTAACGCCTCACATGTTTTATTTATTTAATAGAGTTGGAAGACTTAAATGAATTATTTTTAACTTGTTTGTATGTATGTTTTCAAAACATTTATCAAACATCCGGGGGAAAAATTTTTGGTTTACGAGAAAGCAACTTTTTTTTTCCATATCAAATGTACACTTCTAATGAGACTGAAATGCATCATCTATAATATTTTGCTGATAGGATGATCGTATTCATGTGGAATCAAATGCTATTAATAATTATTACTGAAGTATTTTAACGTCTTCGTTGTCCGTAACGCCTCTAGAGCGTTCCCGTGAAACTTCTGCTGTGCTGCTGCAACGCGCTTCAAGCGTTCTTCGACATTTTAAAACTTTTAAAAGTTTAAAAGGTTTTGTAAAGGTTTACTTTTTGAGTTTTTTTTATTTGTTCTAATGTGGTGAAAAACATAAATTTTCGAGGATAGAAAATGATGGTGAAAGGGTTAATAAGTTCTTTATTTTACCTTTTATCATTTCTGCAATGTCTTGATTACAATTCATAATAGCTGGCAACTTGTCATGATTCCTGGAACGCTCTGCAGTCCCTAAATCTTCATCAATGTGATCCAAACTAAGTATGCATAGTTATCAACAGTTCACAAGTTCCACTTCATTTCATTTCACAGTCTTAGCATCTAAAATAGTAGATCCGTAAAAAAATTGAAATCAAATCCGCCAAGGAATTGCTTATCTGTCAATCTGTATTTTGGCATGCATGTAGGCGCAATAGTTCAAAAATTTAACACCTTAAATAAGTGAAATTTACTGAACAATTTCAATGTTTAATTTGTGGATCTTTTTCCAATTTTGAACAAAAATCTATCAAAAGGTTGACTACCTGGCAGTTTCCATTTTCGCGTTTATGTATACGCGATAACTCAAAAACTTAATGGTTAAAATAAACATAATTTGGTACATGAGCTTATCTTCTTATTCAGAGAAAGTCTGTCAGGCTAATTTTACGAATACAAGCGAGCACGATAACTACAAAATGCAAACACGTATCCTATATTTAAACACGCCATCTAATATCAGCAGGAGCTAGGAAGATGAACTTTCTTTTTAATCACTGTTTATGTAAATATCATCAAATTTTGTGGGAATTCTATTGAGAGGAAGTCTATCAGCCTGATTGTAAGAATATAAATGAACATGGTAACTACAAAACCTACAGAGCTAAGATAAAATATTATATAGAGGTGTAGCATCTAAAATTAAGATTCGTGTTCTCATTTTGAATCAAATCTGTTAAAAAGGAGTTGGCAATATATGAGTCGGTACTTTTGCATGCATAAACTCAATAATTCAAACCGCAATGAATTAAATTGATGTATTTTGATATTATGTCTTATGACTACAATTTAAAACGTATGTCAAATTTTGGATCTCATTGATTGGAAAGAAGATGTCAAATTGCACATTCAGTTTTTTGGTAACTGTGTATTAACCGCATCTCAACGATTGTTTGCCCAAAAAAAATCGCCAACTCTCTTACTTTAATAGGATTTTTCGTGACCGTTGCTCGTCACTGTCATGCGATTAAGGCACAGCGCTGATTTTTATTATCAAATTCTAAATCACGCAACTCTAATACATGGGACTGAAAATAAAAACTTGAGCCCCAGAGACGCTCGTGGCTTTGCCCAAGGCTAACAATTCGATGCAAAAATTGGAGGGGATTTATATTAGAGAATATGCACGAAAAAGTTTTTGGAGACCATTTTTACTTGATTATAGGGAGGCTTGTTTGGTTTATAAAAACGTATTAAAATGTTACTTTTATTTACAAAACGCTTTTATTGAGAAACATTAATTCGCACGCTATAACATCACATGAAATCCAAGCAAATGCGAAGCTTTGTAGTTCCACAGTCAACAAATAACCTGGGATTTATTGGGTAGGAATGAAGCCTTATTTCATGATGCTCCTGAAAAAGCCCAAAATAAATCTCTAATCGATGTGTCGCATATTTATTTTTAAAAAAAACGGGAGGTAAAAAACATATTCTCTCTGTGTCTCACAATCCCAGCTATTGCTTTCTATTTAGAAGAAACAGAATGCTGTCCGAAACGAACGATAAGGCGAAGAGTTAGAACAAGTGATCCAATTTTCAACACGAGGTCAAGCTTATCGGAGAAGCCCCTCAAATGTCGCCCTTGCACGCCCTACGCTTCCCTCTTAGCGATGCTGTCATACAAATGCCGGAATTAGAGTAGGGAATACTCGACTGTAAATGGGATGCTGGGTTTTTGCTAGTAGCGACCGAAAAGAATTACTGCAAACTAATTAATATTATTGCACCTTATCTATTTCTTTAATTCTTTACTATTTGTTAACTTTCGCGTATATGAATAAAAAGTAACAGTATTGTAATCGTCAAAAAATTGAACCTCAATGAATCCCCAGGTTTCAAGTCTTCCTAAGACAGAAAAATTCACTTTTATTTTGGAATTATTGTTTATTTATCAGTCCTTTTGTCTATAGATATGATTACTCACGAAATGTTTTAGCCAAATAGCTGAAATTTAATGGAGAGAAAATGGAAGGGAAATAGGATATTTGATATGTAATCATAGTAAATTTGTATATTTCTATCAAATATTGAATAAAACCCATTTAATGCAAATATACCTGTCTGTCTGTTTTCTCAAGAATGTAAGAAAATCGCAAAATGTAAACCATTAAATAAAATTCAAACAACCGGTGTGGTCTCCCTAATTTCCCGCATATTCTCTAATAAATCTGTAATCTGAGAGAACACTTTGCATGGCATTGGCGTACAATAGTTACAAAATATTAACTGGTGGCATGAATTTGGCATTTTTACTAAATCTATCATGTCATCTTTAATGAGTTTGTCATGATATTAATATTATCCAAAAGTCTAATTTGTGCTTTAGACATGCTTTTCGCAATCATTTGACGCAAAACTGCAATTATAGGCACAAAATTCCGTACCTAATTTGATATATTTAAGTCATTGCGTTTTTTGAATTAATACCGTACCATATATACGAGAAAATAATAAAGGGAATGAGCATCTTAAATAAAGATCCGTATAAAATTTTAAATTCATCAATGGAATGATAGATTGTCGATCTAAATATTCGCAAACGTTATTGTTCAAAAATCCAATAATGAAGATAAATGAAATTTTTAAAGTAATATTATTACCTTTCAACTTACCTAAAATCAGGGTTTACGTATTGGGAGAGGGAAAAAAATGCTTTCATTAGGGAAAAATACACGAGAAAGTTTCGTTGAAACCACTCCTTCTATTCAAAACAATTTGAAGAATTTTAGAGTAATAAAAATGTAGAATAAATGAATGAATAAACTGCTAATTATTTTTCATTCTAAGAATAGTGAAACTTCCACATTTTTGCGCAAGCGTCAGAAAGTTCTTATTTCATCAGAAAAAAAAAGGTTAAAGGAAGGATGAGGGGATGTTCAAATTTAGTAAAAGGGCTTAATTTAGATTATTTTCGGAATTAGGAGGTGAAATAATCACCCATCCTTCTGCGTACCACCCCTCAGAAAAGTACAATCTTCCAAAAGTATTAGACTGCGGAACCTGAAACAAACAGTAATTGGCTACTGAAATTAACAGAATTTATACAATTAAAGTTGAAAAGCCAACTTTTTTATATTTTATAAAAATTAAAATAATAAATAGTATTTCTTCAAATTTTGATTACAAATACTAAGAAGCATAAGTAAACTTTTAGTGATGACTTCTTGATAATTAATTAAATATTAATTTTTACTAATTAGAACGTCTCACTTAAAGAACTTCCATAAGCAGAGCAGCAAGGATTGTTTAACAAACTGAAGCTGTTATACATGATACGCACCAGCATATCAACTAATATTTCTTTCAATAATAAATATTTCTTTAATATTTCGTATTGATGTCTTAATGCTTTTTTAATCTCATCATTTTTTACATACTAGCTTGCAAGCCATTGTAATTGTGAAAAATTTCTTTTGATGAATCTCTATAATCTAGACCACCTTGAGTTTAAAAAATACATTTCTGGTATTATACCTGTCTGTCTATGAACACGACAACTAAAAATGTCTTTAATTTACGAGGATAAAGTTTGGCGTGTTGTCCCTAAACCAAATTTGTAGATTTCAATCAAATTTTGAACGAAGTCCATTTGTAGTTTTATGTAAAATTTTGCTTCCAATCGATTGGGAAAAAGGGGTCAAAAATATATTGGATTTCTTTATAATTGTATATTAATTGGATCTCGGTGATAAATTGCTTTAAAAAAATCTTCAAATTTCACAAGCTAGATAATCAGCAAAAGTCCTAGATCCAAGCCAGAAATCTACCTTTATAATTATTGCTCGCAGATGTCGTATGGTTAAACACAAACACAGGCTTTATTTATTATACTATGAAACAGACACATCATTCCTCCTGGATTTTGGAAATTTTTTACCACTTAAAAGTTATTTCAAATTTGATTGTATTTTTTTAAGGTCGGTGAAGAATTAAATACATTTCTCAAATATTTTTTTTTTGATTTATTTATAAGCTCGTTACCATATAGGCTTACTTCAGATTTTTTAATCGCAAATTGTCCAAAACAATATATTAATAAATTTTTAAAAGTACTTTACGATCAGATATTTTTTAAGAAAAAGCAGACAAAACATGTTTAATTCAAGAGAAAAGATTATTCGTTAATTTTTCATTGGAATATATCCTAAATCGTATTTAAGTTGCCACTCATTAAATTACAAATATAAAATCATCAAATTAAATTTTGCGTCACTGATAAAGAGATGGGCTTGTGTTTCTCTGCGTTTTGTATCTCTCTTTAAAAAATATTTAAGATTAATATAGCTTTCTGAGACTTTTTAAAATATCGTTTGGTACTTTTTATTTTTCAGGAATCTTTAACTTCATTGATGGAATAGATTGTCTTGTTTTATTTAAAAAATAAAGCTGCAAACGATTTTAAAGATATAATTGTAAGATTTCATCAAATAGTAATATTAAATATATGACTTTCGTGAGAAAGACATATTTGCCAACGTAGTTTTCAACAATCGATTTTATTCGCCCTAACTTTAAACTCTATCGTAAATACTTATGTTTAAGTGTATTTCAAAATTCTCTCACAGATCACTTGAGTTATAAAAAGGATTTTTAGAAATTTTTTGTGGCAATTACTTAAATAATTAATCATCTGTCAAAAACTTGAAATTCAATTCATCTTTAACAAAGACAAGTAAAAAAAACAGCTTCAAAAATCGTCTGAAATATTACATAAAGGATTAAGAATAATAGTCGTTGCTAAATTATTAATTGGTAACGCATAATGTAAATTCAAATTTTTATTCGAGCAGGAATATAAAATCTTCTTTCAACAACCATGATGCATTTTATAGTTTTAGAATCTCGATAATCGATTTTTTTCTGCGATTGTTTTGCGAATTATGCATGGACTTTCATCCAATCTCCATGAAATTTTGAACCGAGTTTAGAATTTTAATTAGCATTGAGGAATAATCTTCCAAAGCAAGTCTAAACATTAAAAGAGCTCAAGCAAGACAATTTATATTTTAATTCCTTTCAAAATATATTTCTACTTATAATGCCAAGAATTATACGCTTCAAATAATTGCTTATTTCTTTCTTAATGCTATATTTGGTTATTTTGATGAATTTGTTGAAATATTTTAATTTTACTAATTTAATTCTTAAATGCCCTAATATTGTCTATAAGAACATAATCAATTTTATATTCTACAAATATATAAAAGCAAAGTGAAACGTTAATATCCGTTTTTGCCTATAGGTAATTCTAAGAGTATTTTTTAATCAATTTATCTACTCCATACGATTAAGGAAAAAAATTAATCAATATATGATTTTAATTTCTGGTTGCATATCGGTTTTCTTTTTTTATACTTATAAAATGCCATATTTTATTCTGTAATGTTTAATTTTAAAAATTTACCTTAAAAGTAAAGTATTTAAATCGATATTTATCAAAGTTTACAATTTTTTTAATCAACTAAAGCATGATTTTTGTAATTGGGTGTTTTTAGACCATATCTGTACTTTAAAGAGATTTGTTCGTGATTAATTTAAGAAACAAAAAAAAACATTTTAAAATCAGTTTTAATGAAACATGATATTTAAGGGTAAATGTATTTCCATTCTAACGTAAAATTTTAAATTAATTCCTTGATTACGAATTAATACGTATTTTAAGTATTTTTTTTTTCAAAATTACGACTTTATTTAAGATTGATTTTTATTTACGTCATTCATGTTAGTTAAGTTTACTAAAGATAACTAATCTTTAATTTATTAGTATGCTTTTTATTATAACTTGCTAATTTTTTTTATTAGAATGTATTTAGCTTTGATAGTTTAGCTAATATTTGCACAAGTTCGGGTTAATAATTGCACAGTTTGAAAAATCTATAAGTATAAAATAAGATTGTTTTTTGCACAGTATGATATAGGAATATTTTTAAAAAAACCTTCCTTCAAGTTTTTGTTATTATCACGTTTCATAACCAAACATTCTTCAGTAGAAATAAGATTAATATTTCCAGACGATTTTTTTTCTTGCGTTATAATGCTTAAAGGTCAAATATTCAAAAATTACTTAATACTATACTTTTGGAAAAAGAATGTAAATACAGTTTCTATGCATGGAATAAGCAATTGCAAATTTGAAGAATGTATGAACATTTTAAACAAGTGGGAATGGTTTCCTCGAAATTTTCTATCATGTTCTCTAATAAACGCACTATTCCCCCCCCCCTTCCCAGTATAAAAGTTACAAATCTTGTTAAAGATCATGAATGTCACAAGGGCTCAGGTTTTTCTTTTTGGAGTCCTATAGATGAGAGTTTTTTACTTCAACATAATGAAGAAAGAATACAATCTTTGATGCTTTTTTTCCGATAGATTAACATTAAAATTTGGCATATAGTTACAATTTTATTCAATAATCTGATTAAAAGTGTTTAAGAGAATGTACGATGGTCCATTGATAGATTTGGTTCAAACTTTTATACGGTCTATATTTTAAATGCCAAAACTTCGCACCAAACCAATTATTTAATTCCTTGCATTTGTATTTAGTGAATTCATTGGACTCGGACTGCCAAAAACGAACCTCCAAAGAATGAATTTTGATTTTAAAAAAAATGTTAATATGATATAAACATCATTTACCAAATTCTGCATGTCCAACTCAAAAATTTCTAAGTTACAAGGGTCACAAAAATACAGGCATAATATCAAAAACATGTATTTCATATTCAAGAACAAGTTGAGATTTGTCAAACATTCGAAATATTTAACGATTACAATACCTTTTTTGTATATTTCATTTATGAGAAATCAATAATTTCTAAAATTAAATATCTGATTAAATTCTGAAATGTCATCCGAGAAAATATTCTGATATGACATTTGATTATTTGTAGAGAAAGTAGCCATTCCAGATGAAAGACAAGCTGCAATGACAGTCAATGCACTGAGACTTCTTCGGCTATTTCTTTTGTATGACAGCATGTATGCCATCAATCGCTCTTTGCGGTCAAAGCCATTCTAATCCTCTTCAGAGGAGGGGGAGTTAACTAAGCCCCCCTACCTACATCCATTGATTTCTTACCCTGTACCTATTAGATCTCTTTAGATAAAGCCCCACTCCAGGGACACAAACAGCTCGATTTTTCGATACTCCGCCGTTGTTGCCACAAAATATTAGTCTAATGCGTAAAGCTCTTTCTCCCGATCGTGTAACCAAGGAAATTAATAGGGCTGTTGCCATCTTTCCAACTAAACATCGTTTCAGTGAATGGATGCTTATTTTAAATCCAACAAATGCATTTGCGGAATAATCTTTTCACTCTTCCTCGTTAGCTATTTAGATTTTCGAAATTGCTCTAAATGTTTTGTTACATATTATTCAAACAATTTGTTTCACAAACACTACTAGAATAAATATATTCTTCAAATATTTTTCATTTTTAAGAATTTTTTAAATTTAATTCAACTAACTATATTATCTAATTATACAAAAATGCAAGTAAAAATGGAGGTGACGAATCTAACAAGTAGAATTTATTTTATAGCAATTGATGTGCCCAGTTATGCTCCAAAATAAAAAGCTGACAAAAAATCTTTTTATCGTCTGAAATGTTTTCTAAAAAAGCCGAATTCCAATTCAGACAGACTATTTTCAAAAACTGCCATAAACTAATTTCTACCGTTATTTAGTTATATTTATTATAGAAATATTTATATTTTTGCATCGCAAATGTGGAAGTATCAGAGTAGTTTAATGAACGTTTTTACCAATATATTCAGTTAATGTGTTTTTGTTAATAAATTTGATTATTGTATAATAATTTTTCATAAATAAAGAGTCGGAAAATAAACTAAAGCAACAGCTGTTCCTGATATAAATTGTCAATTATCTGCTTCTAAAGTTTTCTTATAGCATTCTGACATAATTTTTATAACGCGTTCTGGCAACAATTTTTATGTATTTGTGTTCTAAACAGAATAGCACAGAAATAAAACTTATAACCTAAATACTAATATTTAAAATTTTTAATGTAATTTTTCAGAAATGGTACTTTCTTGAGACAAAGCAGAGAACATCAAAATCATTTGGTTTTTAATTAACTGAAATGATGAGATAGCCGTATATTTCAATAAAAATAGTTTTTTTATCTACTTGAAATAAATTCAGATTTTTTTAAATGAAAAAAGCATTGTTACAAATTTTAATAAATGAAAAAGAAGAATATTGAAAAATAATAAAGAGTAATTCGAACTCTAACCATTATTTAGAATAGTAGGGTGCATATAATTTTTAATTTGGTGAACTAATTATAATTATTTGAATTTAATTATTAAAATTGTTTTTAAAATCAACTTTGAAAGCTTTATTGAAATAAAGAAAGAAATGTATTGCAATGTATCAAAAACATTAAAATTAGCAAATTGTTACAGTGAAAGCTCCTTATTCGCGTTTTCACTATTCGCGGATTAAAAAAATGCGACCCAATTCCTGTATTCGCTGCTAAAAATTTCTTTATTCGCGGATCTAATAAGTGCATGCATAAAAATAAAAGGATTCCAATAGGTATCCAACACAATATCCTTTGTAAATCCTTTCAAATGGACTATTAAAAAAAGTAAAATAGATCTTATTACAACTTTGTCTTAAGTATGTTGTTAAATGATATCGCCGAGGACTTTGACATAAGCCGCCTTCGCCGCGATAGGTGTTTTTGAGAATGTAAACAAACAGAATGAAAGCAACCTTACTACTCAATGAATAAAGAATATCTGTAGAATTAATGACTAAGAAATAAGGTAGAACATGACATTTAATTTGAAAAAGCTTAGTGAAGGTTAAAGTATGGCAAATGAACTTTGCGATTTCTTTGTGAACATTAATCCGTCTATGGAACGAAGTCTTATTTTTAAGAGGCAAATTGCTAATGCGACTGCTGCCTATCAGTCTAAATTGAAGGAGCTTCTAAAAACTTCCAAGCAAGAGAAAATTACAAAATTCTTCAAACCATTGCCTAAATCTTAAGGTAATTAATCAAAAGGTTCAAAAATTTCAATTAAATTGATTTTTTTATGTATTTTTTTTATTTTTTCACCAAGGAACGTATCCCCTATAATCCCATATAAATTACCATTCCATATTCACGGTTTCTGTATTTGCAGCATATTTATGGAACATATACCCCGCGAATAAAAAGCTTTTACTGAACTTTTTAAGATGTGAAAAAAATGAACGCAATTATTTAAATTTTATGCCATTTTTTATATTCTTGAAGTCATTAGCGAAAATTATTAATGATTATTGTTAAAAAGGATTCAGATTATTTAATTTTTATGTTCTTAAAAAATATACCTATTTTATTTCTTACATTCTTGAAGTATTCAGTGAAAAGTATCTTTAAAAAATATAAGAAAAATGTTAAAGAGGCAAATTCTTAGTGAAAAAATAATACGACTTCAAGCCTTATTCAATTTTTTCATGCAACTTAGACCACAGTTATTTTTTCAATTTTTTTATAGTTGCTTATTTAAAGTTTTCCGATGCATAAAAGAAGCAGATTTTGCATTTTTATATCGATTTATTTATTGATGGAAGACGAATCAAACTCTCTAGAGCCCACTGGAATTATAAATATATTTTCCCTATCTCTAACTTCCAAAATTGTTTCTTTCTTATAAACTGATTTTCATATGCGCAATTTTAATCACAAGAGCCTTATAAACTAAAATAGAAAGAGATGCGAATCACTTTCAAGAAAGTAAGTTTCGAAATGCATTCCTTAAAAAATTCGAGATAAAAACTGAAAATGTATTTTATATGAAATATCAAAAGTAACAAATTTTTAATGTAATCTAAATATTACTCTTGTAAGGATCGAACATTCTCTTAAAATTTAAAGCTACATATGTTTTTAATTATATAGTAATGAACAATAGAAACAAAATGAAGTTTTTAGGGAATCTTTATTGGATAATGTTTCAAAGATTGAATGTCTTATTTTAATCCGAATAAGTTAGAGAGAATGTTTTTGTAAATTAAATAAAAACTCCAAATTAAATTACTATGAAAACATTATAAAAGGTCTCGAAGATATAGGTTTCCTAAAGTTTTTGGTTCCTAGGCAGTTACATGCTTTAATTAGGCAGCTACGATTAAATGTAATAAATTCTTCGAGAATATCAAAACAGATCAATCAATATTGAAGATAAAAAATAGATTTTAAACGTAAATAAAATGCGTCCCTAAAGAACATTTAATATTAATTCTTTTTTGAAAATTGTGTATACTCATTACGCTTATAATACACTAGCCGCCTTTGGCGACCAGCTGGTTCGCCATGAGTAATGCGTTCTAAAATTTTCAATTAAATCACATATTCATTAGCCTAGAAGTAATTCCGGGAATTGATTGGCCTGAAAGCAATATTTTCTTTAAGATGATGGACGAAAAGTTCTAAAAGAACACCTTTTCCTAATAATATTCTTTAATTTTATAAATCAATCAGTTTTAACTATCGGTTATGCTTCCAAAATATTAAAAATGTTTTTTTCGATGATGTTGCCAAAATATGAAATATGTTTTTTTTTCAAAGAAAGCGAGAAAGGGAAAAAAGTATTGAATTAATGATACAGATATTGCAAACGATTACATAAATATGCCATTAAGTCGGGATTTCAATGCATATCCTGTCTAAATTCAATCAGGTTTACTATAAATAAAGATAATTTATGGAATTAACGATACAGATATTGCAAACGATCATAGAATCATTTGCATTTATTTTTTAAAGAAAATATCACATTTTATATTTCTTTTATTTTATCCAGTCACGTGATGAAAGTTGCATTTCTTTTGATTTATTTTGCGATAATTTTTTTTTATTTGAACTTCCGGCATTCTTTTATTTTATCCAGTCACGTGATAAAAACATGGTTAAAATATTTTTTTAAAAAATTCATTAAAAATAGAAGCTTACGTTATAAATTAAAAAAACTGATACTGTTAGAAAGCTAATTTTTTAATCTTTAAATTGATGTAAAAATCATGTTTGTGCAATAATATTTTCGGAAGTTATAGCGGAAAAACGTCGAAATTTCGCTTAAATTTTAATTAATTCAAATTCTAATTAAAAATTCGAAAAAAGGGCTCCAAGGTGCACATTCCGGACCTCCAAGGTATACATGTACCAAATTTGGTAACTGTAGGTCCAACGGTCTGGCCTGTAGAGCGCCAACACACACACACACATTGAGCTTTATTATAAGTATAGATTTAATACAGCATCTTTGCAAATTAATAATCTAATTCTGAAAATTAGAACTCATCTAAATCCTTAATCCACTCTAATATAAAAATAATGCAAACATATAATATAAAAAGAAACTAAAATAAATATTTAAATGAATTCACCTACATCGTGCAAACCAATTAGGAATCGTTAACCTGTAGTTTCATATGCTAACATAAAGATAATTTTCAACGTTTTTAAATTTTCAATCAAACTATTCAGCTTTTCTGTGCTAATATCAATCCTAAATATCATCTCTTACCCCACTACAAATGTATAGTTTTCAGGATCAAATCATCGATATTTTGATTTAATTATTCGTTTTCATCATTTTATTGAGCTAAAATACTTTTTTTTAATATTAGGTTGGTGCGTATGAAATGTCGGATTCTTAAGTGATTGTATAAAACTGC
>JAPMOQ010025070.1:1277760-1300887 GCA_026543055.1 Argiope trifasciata | reverse complement strand
GAAAAATCGCCAGTCCGAAATTTTTCGAACCAACGCTGCACTTTCCGATCGTTAACCGTATTCTCCCCAAACGCTTGGTTTATGTTGCGTGCAGCTTTTGCAGCACTATTACCAAGTTTGTACTCATATAAGAAAATGACGCGAATGTCGGCAGAATTCATATCGGCAATAAACTCAAAAGAAATAACAAATGGGAAGACCTTCGAGAAAACCTATTTTGCTGAAATGAGTCTCTGGCAATGGACAATACGACTATGAATGAGGTTATGCCAAAGACAAAAGTATAACGAAAACAGGGAGACAAACGTCCGCATGTAAAGAGAATCCGACATTTCATACGCACCAACCTAATATTTAACTCAACCTGTTTGATTTCTTGTTTGGTTTTGTGAGTTACAATCAGTTTGAAAATATATCCTGAATTATTAAAAAAAGATATGCTCTGTTGTTTTGTGAACTGTGTTCCTTTATTTTCTTCAATGTCTTTGTAAAATAAAGCTAGCATAATTAATGATGTTCAAAGAAAATATATTTTTTATAGCAGAGCTATATCTCTGATACGAACCTGTCAGCAATAAAAATTGCTTTTAAGATACTCGCAGAATGAATGATATATTCTGATTATTATTTCTCTCGCATTAAATATTTTCCGCTTTGTTTATAAGATAGTTTAAGGCCATCAAGTCACCTGTAAAAATTTCTATGTTAATCAAAATATATTCTAGGAAATATGCCTCTATATTTCTTCTAACATCTTCCTAGAATAATATTAGTGTAATTAGTAATCACCAAAGGTATGAGACTTTTTCAGACAATGTTATCATAGACATTATCTTTAAGATACAAGCAAACCGAATAATGTCTCAATAATTATTATGTCGTTGTTATTAATTATTTTCCTCTTTGTTTAAGAGGTTGTTCGAATCCATAAATACATTTATATTATAGAATATATACTATGTTTATAAAGAAATAAGTTCTGTTATTTCATGAAATGTGCCTCTGCATTTCCATCGTTATCTTTCTAGAACATTGCAGGTATTGTTAATGGTGTCCAAAGTTTAAGAATTGTTTTTTCTTACATGCATCTTTTATGCCACAGAAATTCCAAAATGGACCTAAAATAAATTATGTCTCTCTGATTATTGCCTCGTTGGTATTAATTATTTCTCACTTTGCTTAAAATGTTGCTTGAATCCATCCATCTATATATAAAATATGTAGACTGCATATATAGAAGAATTCTCTATTATTTCATGAAATATACCGCTCCATTTTCATCATTATTTTCCAAGAATATTGCAAGTATAATTAGTGGTGTCCAAAGGTTAAGATTTCTTCTGGCAGAGATGCATCTGCTATGCCACAGCAATTCCAAGGTGGTCGTAAAATGAATGATGTCTCACTAATTATTGCGTACACTGGTATTAAACATTCTCCCTTTTGTTTAAAAGGTAGTTTGAGACCATCGTTTCAAATAAAATAAATCTCAACTGCCAGCCTGCTTTTCATCCTTAACTCGTTTTTAACGACCCGAAAGTGCCAAGATGGAAGAATGTGTGAAGAAAGTTGGATGCAACAGTTGGTTATTAATGAGGGCTCTGAGCACAGCATCTAGCTGAAGGCCGTTTATATTGCTCGCTGCAATGAGCGCCTCTTTTGTGCAAGCTGGCCCATTGTCTGCGGATAACGGATTGCCTTTCTGAAAGAGAATGAGCTCATGGGCAGTCACTTTCAAACTCACAGAAGCAGACAACATTTCATAAGTCCCATTCATAATGCCGGCACCACAGAATAAAACAAACACGTGTTGGAGAATCCCTTCAACAATTAGCTTGGAAATGAATAAGAGAAAATGATTTAAGCTTTGTCTTGGACAGACAAAATCATATTTGGAGATAAACTGTGATTTCTGTTTGACATTGAATACGTTTTATACCGGGTGGCCCAGAAGTCACTTTACATTTTGAAAATTAAATAACTTTTTTTCTATTAATATATTTTTTTTTCTCTTTTCAGAATTAAAAAATATAATCCCTGGAAATTTTTAACATGGATAAGTTTACAACAGAACAACGAGTGAAGATAATTGAATTTTACTTTGAAAATGGACGGTCAATTGTTGCAACAGAGTCAACAGAGTCAATACAGTCATTTAAGAAAAAGTTATTTAATTTTCAAAATTTTCAAAACTTACAGAACCATGCTGTTGAAAACGCGTCACTAAGTTCCTTATTGCAGGCCTACTAGGGGGATGTCGAACATTAAAATGGCGCATATACGATCTTTGCGTT
This sequence comes from Argiope trifasciata, assembly GCA_026543055.1. Lineage (NCBI taxonomy): Eukaryota > Metazoa > Arthropoda > Arachnida > Araneae > Araneidae > Argiope > Argiope trifasciata. The sequence continues at coordinate 1,298,593 of JAPMOQ010025070.1, read as the reverse complement.
GCAACAATTGACCGTCCATTTTCAAAGTAAAATTCAATTATCTTCACTCGTTGTTCTGTTGTAAACTTATCCATGCAAAAAATTGCCAGGGATTATATTTTTTAATTGAGAAAAAGAAATATATTAATAGAAAAAAAGTTATTTAATTTTCAAAATGTAAAGTGACTTCTGGGCCACCCTGTAATTGATCCACATGAAGTAATAATGGCCCATTGTCTGTATGTACATGATCCACATGGTTGATAAGTAGAAGAATGGAAAGATAGGCAATAATTACCGCTATTACTGCGCTAAAGAGTTAAATTTTAAACTTCTGAAAATCATGAGGGTCATTGGCAGGATTCTAATTATTTCTACTTAGAAAAATCAATTGGTTGCCAATACTAGACAATACCAAAGAAACTTTTTCAAAGAAACTAAAATAAATATTTTTGTGATATTAATCACTTCAATATCTTCAGAAAGTCGAATTGAAAGAGTAATTAGAAGAATGTTAGACGTAATTTTCATAAAAAGAATAATATTATGTATAGACCATTTAACATTCATTTTATAAATACTATGCATATCATAATATAATATCCTGTATTTTTTCTATGTTGTTTAATCAAGTTTCGAAAATATTTTAACTGTAATTTATGTATTTTCACTTGAAAGTAATATTAATAACATTAACATTATTATCATTAACACAAATAAGATATACATACAAGTAGTCTTAGTTTCGTTTAGTTTACAAGTGTCTTGAACTCACTTGTAAGACTTATTTGGGAAGTAAAAAGCCTAAAATTCGATTTAATCATATCCAATGGAAGTGTTAGTTTAGTTTAGTTACATTAATGTATCTCTTTATGTGACATAAACGCTATTTTAGTACAGACAATGAGATTCTGAGCCGTGGTAAGATGATGATACCCGAGATGTCAGCCTCACTTCGGTCTTTTGCGCCTTTATCATATGGAGTTCATTTGACCCAGAAATAGGATTGTAACTGGACAACAAATGTGGTGGCTTAATATTTAGTTGTGTCAAGTTTATTAAACTTTTAGCTTTCAGACTCTGAAATCAAGATCTCGGTATTAAGTTACCATGGTTCTCTTTGGGGAATAGCTGAGAGATCTGAGATCTCTTTTAAGCAGATACTAAGTACGTTGTTTTGTCTGGATTTTCCTTTGAGCACTTAGAAATTATTATTATTCTCTACTGAGATCAAAGTGTTTATTATGTTTAATTCAGTTGCTTCGAAATTAACAGCGGTTTTTTCTCTCAATCATAAAGTTACAGCGATTTTCAATTTATAATATTTTCAAAAGAATGATGCTGCTTTCAATATTTGTTAGTCCAAGAAAAGCACATAAATATTTGATTGGTAATATCCGACATCAAATAATAAATTAACTATTGAAAAGGGCGCTGCATTGAGCATAATACCATTGTCTCTTCACATCACAAACAATCATTTAAAATTTAGTTATGTTACTTTCATTATCTTCCAGCTGTTTATTTTTAAGTTTTCTATTTTTACTATACCACTTGCTGGTATTATGATATATTCATGAACCCCTAATGTGCTTCATCTTCATTCTTCAGTGCATTTTAATTTTTAATTTTTTGGAAAAGTAGCAATATGTAATCTGTCTCTAAATCATTTACGAATAAGACAATGTATCATAAATGAAATGTATATTACCCTTGAAAAGAAACGAAAGATTTTTTCAGTTTAGTTCAGATATTTCGCATTCAAAATCATGAAAGATTTTATAAAATGTAATTGAAGTTATCAAAACTCTTTTTAAAAATATGCCATTCATTCAGAAATGCTTAATAGGAAAATCTTGTCGATAGTACTTAAATCGTGGGACATCATGAATCAATTCACTTACATGAATTAAAAACAAAACACATGAAAGCATATTTTCATTACGATAGTAGCATTGTTATAAAATTATACCAATAAAAGCATTCAACATGGTTTATACTCTGCACAAATTGTTAAATATACGAACTCGCTATAATTACAACCAGAATTCTTGGAGATTCATTGTTGTTTACTCTTTAATAATACTATTAAACACGCTTTCCACCACATGGTTCTCATAACCAAATCGAAAAGCAGACACAGTGTTAACTTTTTTGCATATTGGGCATACCAGATACACACATCTTCACTTATTGCTGGGTGAACAACCACCTCTTTGCTCAAATGACAATGTGGCTGTCAAATGTCTGTCCAACATATAATATCAGAATGCCCAACTTCCAATGCTCAGCGTTTGCTATTTTTCAAAACGCGAACACCCTACTACCTTTATTGTTGGCAAAACACCAAAAAAATTTGATTCAAAAATTTGAATAAAACATGCTTAAATTTTTGAATTTTTAAAGTCTATCAAATTTTATTCACTCATTTAAATTTTGATTTTAAACATTTTTAATACATATCAGTTTTTTTTAATTACTGCACATTGATATGGTTTTAACAATGGTTTGGTACAAAAATGTCAAAATATGGCTCTTGCGCCAGAAAAATTCAAACAAAGACACCACATAAAAATGTAGACTCTAGATACGGCCGTAAAAGCCACATTGTTTCAATTTTTTTATTTTTAAGAATTTTGAACATGAGGGGTTTGTCCAATATATTCAAGTAAAGAAAACAAAATATGCATTTTCAACACCTCATTACTGACCGATTGAAGCAAAATTTGACAAACAACAATTTTAGTAACAAAATCATTGAAAAATTTATTTAAATTGTTATATTTTTGTCTTACTGCTTTCATATGCGAGCCAAAGTACGAACACAGTTGACCTATTGAAAGATGTGAATTAAAACTTGATGAATATCTACTCCTCAGATGCTAAAACTATACGCCGAATTCCATCCACCGAGCTCTTAATTTGTTTATCGCTATGTTTTAGGGCAGCAGATAGGCATGTTAATAGATTTCGTTCAAAATTTGATTGAAATCTACTAATGTGTACTAAATTAATGCATTAAAACTCCTACATAAAACTTCATTCTTTTGTCAAAGACTTCTTAAATTAACATGATCGCATATAGACAAACTAAGATTCAAATTTTTTTTATTAAAGTAGTGTAAAGCCTAGCAGTATATTTTTTATATATATAATGACGATTATAATATTTGCTGTTTGTATATCTCATATACAAGAAAAATAAACTTAATATTAGTGTTTTATAACTCAGATTATTTCGAAATAAAGTATTAAATCCTGCAAGAACATTAAGATACTTTATTTTTAAAAAAATTGAGTTCTTACTGAATTAATTATAATTAAAAACTATTTTGGTATTAAAAAAACTGGTCTAATGCTCTACATTAGCAGTGGTGGAAACTTTCTCCCGAAGTAAAGCTACTTCTGAATCTCATTGTGAAGAAATGAAGCTTCCCTTTTCACCGGACGGGCTTCGTTATGAACGAGTAATTAATTCCGTAGTAACCGATTTTTTTCAGCGACATTTCTTTCTCTTTCGCCCATTGTATTCACCATGTTTGACTTGAAACTGCTGAAAAACGTCAAAAAACAGTCATTCTCGAAAGTGGAGACTTTCTTACCCTTTCCGTCCAGGAAAATTGCATACTTAATTTTTTTTGTAAGAAAATGAGTGTTTTTTTTTTGAATGAGCCTTTGATGTGCCGTTTGTGTTATTCGCGCTGACTTCACGTTCGTTTGCCGGAGGAAACGAGCTGTCATTAAATCTTAATTAAAACCACAAAGAACTGCTGATTAACTTTCTGCGATGCAAAGTTTTATTTTTTTATCATTATTAAATCTAAAAACTCATTTTAATTTACACTTTATAAACTTAAGTTACTTTAATATACTATTTCCTGCAGTAAAAAAATTCAATGCTGAGGATTTGTCATACAACCTTTCCTCCTTCACTCATGAGCAAAGTATTCAACATTACTAAAGTTAGACATTATTTTAACGACTGATATATACAAGTTAATTCAAAATGAATGTAGCTATTTCAAACGGCATAACCAGTTAATGAAAAAGAATTTATCGATAAGATTAACACAGAATGTATACGGAATTCCAATATTTAGTATGCGTACGTCATGGATATTATATGGAACTTCCCTTGGTGACATGGGCACTATATAGACAGTCGTCCATTTCATCCTATCCATTCTGAAACATGTATGCAGTCACCGATGCACGCGCATTAAAAGTGCATATTTTGAGTGACTGAATCGTTTTGGGCATGGGAAACGCATACACTCCGTCTTTCACATAACCCTATTGATAAAAATCGCATGGTGTCAAGCCCAGAATCTCGATGGTGAAGTAAAGAAGACGTCGTCGTCATCTCCACTTCGACCAACGCTTTGGAAGATGTTGGTTTTAAAAAAGGACCAACCTCCGTATTTCAGTTTGTGGGCGCTTATCTTGCTAACGGATGTAATTCGAGGATGGAATCAGTATCTAGCTATGGCATTAACCACATCTCAAGCCCTTTAAAGTAAACATTTGACGCGACACATCTCTCGCAGAAGAAAAAAAGAACGTATAATTTACGTTATGAGATCGCGAAGAACGCATTAACTAACAATGTCACGCTCATGTTCAGTTACAGTGGAAGGCTTTTATCATATTCGACTGTTGTGCCAGTTAACCGTACTATTTATGTGGAAGGTTGTTTCTTTGCTGAAAATGCGACCCCTTGATATCCTGCGAGCTTTATCTGATTGCTTTTGTGAAAAATGTAGGGCATTTGCTTCCCATGTCCATAACAATTGAAAAATTTAAATTATGCATTTGTAATGCGCTTCAGTTGGCTACTGCAGGCATGTGTCGGAATATATGGGATGACGTGGACTACCACCTATATAATGTCCATGTCACCAAAGGAAGTTCCACAGTATGTATACAAAATTTTGAAGTTCCATTTACATTATTTGTTCACCTTGTAGATAAATTCTTTTGCATTAAATGGTTATAGCCGATTGTAATCGCTATATTCATTTTGAATTATCTTGTATATTATAGACTATATTAGTTTTAATTTTAGTTACATTAATGTCCCGCGTTAAAGCAACTCTAGGGCTATTCTGAACAACTGTAAAATGATGAGGATGACACTTGATTTGGCAACCTCTCTCTAGATTTCCACACCAGACACCAGGATGAAGCTTTTGGTCCCGATGGATTTAACTTGTGCCAGACCAGCTTACAAGATGGTTTCTTCAGTGGAAAACTTGAAAACCTCCAGTTCAAAAGCCTAGACCTTATCTCCAGACCACTGCGACCCTACCGACTATATTAGGTGGAATGCATCTATCAACTGTTGAATGACAACATAACTGTGCACACAATCGTACAACAAAGAGCATTTTATCTTATACTACTGTGAACGGAAATATACCTGTTTACCTTCTTGTATTAAAAATATTAAAATGAAGTATTGTAATCATTAAAAAAATTAATTTAGTCTCGAGATTTCGGTGTGATTCTACGTTTTATGTCCAAAAACGCATTCTTGGAAGAATGTATCTCTGTGTACAAGACAGCTCAAAAGCGCTTTGAGCTAAAAAGATTAAGTTCGGTAGTTGTTTAGAGCAAATTTGCAGATTTCTACAAAACATGAATTGCATCCTTAAGGTGCTTGTTTATTTCTACATGTGCAAATGAATGTGATAACTACAGAATGTAAAGTTTTAGATAAATAAAATTTTATATACAACATCCCAAGAATGGAATTTGAAGCTAAATCTGTGAACGAGTCTACTATCTACTACTATGTCTGTTTATAGATTCACACAGATGTAACAAAAAAAAACCCTAAAAATTATAAAAATGAAATTCGGTATGTGACCTTGTTACTAAAATTACAGATATCTGACAAATTTTGAACTAAATATGTGCCTTGAATGTCTGTCAATCAGTGCATCCGCATGGACGTAAATGTGGTAACTCAAAAATACAACGAATTAAATACTGCAAGTATGGATACTTGATTTTGTCTTAAAATTATTCCCTTTGTCGCAAACATCTTATATCAATTGGTCGATAAAAATATATTCAAGGTGTACAATTGGTATTCTTCCTAATACTATGAAGCACAAAATATTCATGCACTAGACTCTGAAAATATACAAATTTGAGCTTCTTGACTTGACTTCACACCAAAATTTTTATGTGCCGGGGAAAGGCGAATAATACTTTTACCTAGGAATATGTAAGAAATTTCAAATAAACTCCTTTTACAAGTTCAACTTTGAGATGCACAATGAAATTACAAGTATTAGAAATGCAAGATGCATTTGAAATTCACCATGTGAAATATGAATTGTCGTCATTATATTCTAATACAGTCTTATGAATTGGCACTGTTTAAAAATAATTTTGCTGTTTTACATTTTTAAAAAAATTCTAGCATAAAAACCTCGCCAAGAAAACATTGGAACAGTAAAACACTTTTCGGAAATTTTGTTGAATATTCCACGTTTTGAACTGCACAAAAAAAATTATAAAGAAAAAAATGCTAGTTCGTTTGTCTGAGAATAGGAACAACGTAAATGATATATTTTAACACCCTAACTTTTGATATCAATCAAATTAAATTTTTGAATAAATATATAAATTAAATCCTTCAACAGTAAATTCATCAATAACACAAAATACGAAGCGCTCAGGATATTAAAAATAAAATTCTAAGTATTCGGGGAATTCTCGGCCTTGTCCAACTTCCACAATTTTATACTAAAGAAACAGTATTTCTTTCTGATAGTTAGTAAGAAAGATTTGTGGACACCACTACCACTAGTTCTCTTCAGTTAAATAAAAATTATTTATTTTAATATACCTGATCATTATGTATTAAAATGACTCTTCAGAAAAAAGTAAATAGGATATTTCTCCAGGATATTTATCTTATTATTTTTTAAATAATTCAGGAATATGACCCCCTTTCAGAAAAATCAACTGCCCTATCTTTTTATGAACCACTCACTTTTTCCTGTCACTTTGTTGTGCTTACTTACATAGAAGGTCGTTAGGCGGATCGAGAGTCCGGTTGTCCTTCGAGTGTCCGGCGTAGGTCATCTCGACCGATTGACCGCTCGGAAATGGATCGGCTTCTTCTCTTTAGGCCGCAATATCCGGTCAAGAAGGGACGATTAATATCCGCACGCCCTCCCCCCTTTCTTCCTTGAGCGATGGATCCCGTCCTCTTTGTGAACGGATAATTGAATCTCTGATCTATCAAATGAAGACCGGAAAAGCGATGAGGAAAAAGCAAATGTCTCATACACAACCAAAAATATCAGGTACTTATATAACATATAATAAAGCATAACATATAGTAATGAATAAGGCAATGAAGAGTTGAAAATGCTACCTGAAATTAAGAACAATCATACAGGGTGTTAACGCTAATTAGAGACCAATATCTAATTTGTAAATCGTTATAAATTGTCATGCATTTTTAGCTGGAAAAAAGAAACTTCCAAAGATTTAGATTTCATATTACTAAACTCATTAAATATACTACTGAAAAAAATATTCTAAATTCTAAATTTTTATATTGTTTCCTAATATTATTTGTTACGTTCAATTACTTAAAAGCTTTTTAGTTTAACATTTCTTCTGTAATAACAGAGAATGTGTGTATGTGTTGGCTTTCTAGAGGAAAGAATGTTTGTATTAAGAGTTATTGAATATGACAGAGATATAATTTGGAGAATATGAATGTGAATTTATGCACTTTTTTTAGGAAATTTTGATTCGAATTTCAGTTAAGTAAATATTATTCTAAATTTTGGAGATTTTTATCAATAAATCAAGAAATTATTATTGCACAAGACGAATTTTTGCACAGTTATAAATTTTATAGGTTTAACAACTTTTAAAAATTTTAAAGGTTGTCGTTTTAATAAATCTAATTGAGAGTTTTTAAAGTGGTTATTTCAATGATTAATTTTTAGTGTTCGAATAATAGAATCTAAAATTCGAATTGGATTTTTTAACTTTTTCCCTACCAAATGAAGTTCCAATTTGAGGCATAACTACAATTGTAGTGGCAAAATCTATGCTAAATTTAATAAAGTTTTGGGGGCTTATAGCATTTACATGCTTCTGAATGTACTTACCGTTAGATGGTCAACCACTCGTTGAATTTGGCCCAAAAATTAAAATGATCGAAACTAGACATTGTACATATGGGTACGAATTTTGACTTTTTCACTTTATAGTTCTCGTGTTAACCTATAATCTAACAAACGGGCAGGCAGAATTCCTCTGAACAGATAGTATTCAAAATTTGATAGAACTCTACAAATTTTTTGTAAACATCATATACCAAATTTCAGCTGTCTAGCTCAAATTTCTATTCAGATAGACAAACAATGATAGATAGACAAAAATCGAATGTCAATAATGAGTTTTTCTAAATCAGGGTGTTTAAAAACATGGAGATTCATCAAAATCTTGAGTTCAAATTTTTTGACAATTATTTTCTCTGCATTTTATATATTAAAAAATAATGAATGATGTTACCTGTCAAGTGTTATAAAAAAAAATTAAAAGGATTTGAATGTCAGATTAAATACAATACCATACGTTACCTGCCTGAATCCATTCACGATATGTTGCACACAAAACTTATAATTCCATAAGTTATCAGTTTTATCCTCAGTATTTTTTTATATTTTTTCACGTGATCGACTGATAGACAGAAACAGAGGAACGTGGGTCCCTTGTCCAGCTGAAGGTAAGAAGGAATAAACGGCAGTCGTAATTTTTGCACCTAAAACTCGAAATCCCCCCCTACAAGAACCGAAACCCTGAAAAACTGACATCAGATAACGTTTTTATTTAAACTCCGAGCGATGATATCGATACGGGTTCCCTCTTTTTTCCAACATCCGGAATGGCAACAGTTCAGGAGTAGGGGGAATTTTAAAATAGGCCTTGTTTAGGGTTAAGTAGGGGTCGGTCCCGGATTTTCGCTGACTGGCCTCCTTTTTGTTTTCGCCCCTCTCCTTTCAGATGGATTCTTTCTTTTCCCCGAGATGCTTTCATTTTAGATTTCATTTTAAAACTTGACAGGTTTGAAATTGCGAATTTTCGGAGTGACACATAAATTTCTTTGTGCGATTCGGGAAACGAAAGCTTTTCTTTTTCTTAACGAAAAACGGAGCCAAGAGCCATGTCCCCAATGTTTGCAGCGGTGACTGGATCTAGTTGTTTGGGCGATACGAATACCAAACATGTAACAGATAAAAGGATGTGTCCAACAAATACATAAAGCTTCAAAATATTAAATGCTTTTGGAGTTTTGGTTGACAGGAATTTCAACTCATCAACCGCATATATTACTTTTAATCTCAAAATATATAAGTAATACAAAAATACATTTCATTCGATTATAAATTTTTTTTCTTCTGTATTTAAAAAGATCAGCCATATGTTTCAACTTTTGTAGTATTTTTATGGCTGAATTGCCCTACTTGTCGATTTTCATATTAAGTTTCAGGCGGAATGTTTCATTCTTTAATACCACAATTTCTGATATTATAAATAATACCATACGTTATTTCTATGCATTGTATGAGAATACATTATTTTTTAATTGTAATAGTTCCATACTAGAATCATATTCTTTAATGATCTGGATGAAATTACAATAGCTATTCGAACAAATTAAAATTTGGTAAACCATAGACATAACATAACGCCATCTTGCGCCCCCGGTGCCTATAAGATTAAGTTATCTAACCGGTTAGAAGGGCACAAAATGGAAGGAAAAAAGGAAGAAAGAGATAAAAAAAATAAAGAAAGATAGAGACGACAAACCATCCAGGTATCTCCAGAGAGAATCCCATTGATGTCGTATCTTACACGACTGCATTCAGTTTTTTGATGAGGTAATAATTACATGGGGGGAACAAAAATAAGTTACACTTTTGAAGTTATATCTTCGGTTCACTATGATTGAAAATTTGGTCTCAGCTATTGTATAGCTCTGAAGAGGTCTTGGTATTTATGGATATGGTTTATTATGGAGTGGATCTTGCTGTGCGAATGTATGCTCGATGCGGTAAACCATAGACAGAAAAACAATTATACAGGAAATGGTGGACATAAGCAATTTAAGGTAATAAACTGTAGTCATTTTGAAATCAATTTATTTACACAGTCCAACCCATTTCTTATTTAAAATATTAATAAAATAGGAAATTATTTTTAAATAAATAATTGATTTTATGAAAATTCCCACGTTTGTATTTTTTTAATAATTTACTATGACTTATTTATGCTTTACATCCATATGTATATGTAATTATACATAAAAAGGTGCTTTATATTGATAAACACTGGTTATAATTAAGAGAATATATTAAGATATATAAGGCACCTGATGCACCATACATCCTTACTTGGCAGTATTAATATAATACAATTCATAATTTATAATATTTTATAATTTATAGAAAGTAACTTTCTTTCTATGTAATATTTTTATGTATTGGCAACTAAGAAAAGAACTTTCTAGATCCACTTATGGAATTTAGTCTACTGCTTCTAAGATCTTAGCTGCCTAGTCTACTTAATCTTAAATCCATTACTATACACAAATCAACAACATTTAGCTAAAATATTTTCATTAGTTTAAATGTAATTATGTCCAGATAGATTCTCTAATAGTTGATTATCCGAATCATTCAAATATTAGCATAATGTATTATACATTTATCGATATTTCATTTGATATTAGTAACTTAACTTCCTTGTGTTTACTTCATTTTTTTTATTAATTCATATTTATTAGGCTTTCAGCTTAGACTTGTTGTAATCTATGTAATTCCAATAGAAACCTTTCATTACACAATTAAAATTAAGCAAAATATTTTTAAAGAATGTTGCAACAACATGATTTGTATCTGGTATAACATTTCAAGTAACATTCTTTGGCAATCAAATCTTGTAAACATTATATATTACATAAAGATATTCATCAAGAAATTAATGATAAGAATTTTGTTCATTTTTTTATATTACTTTTACTCTGTTCATTATAAATAAGTCAATCAGACATATAAAAAGTCTTCATCTTTACAAAAGTCTATTGTTTAAGGAAATTTCAAACCTTGTAAGTCAAGTAAACTAGGATCACAGCAAGTAGAGGGCAGAATGCATTTTAGTGTGGTATAGTATCTAATTTTTAACCATTTAGAAATAGAAAGATATATCCATAAATACTTTTTTTAAAAAGAAGAACTATATTTTATTTTGTTTTAGTTGACATGTATCACTGATAAAATCCCAGTATAAATATTTATACGGTTCTCGGGTCCCTTTTGTCATATTTAGTAAAATATTCATCGCACAGAAATATTTTTAAATAAAAGTTCTAGTTTTTTTGTGAGATATATGCCTTTATATCCCATAAAAAAACTAAAACTCCTTTCTAGTTCGAATTTTTGTTGAGATAATTCTCTGTGTACGGATAATTCACTGAACACAGAGTGAGATAATGTCAAAAGGTATCTTTTGATCTCATTGATGTTTTAAATATGGAAATTCGTCAAATACTTGAGTTAACTTTTGAATAAAACAATGCGAGTATACTTTGTATACAAAAATGTAATTTTTATTTATTTATTTTGATTTTACATCATGACTTGTTCTCAAATTAATAATGTTGATACAGAGCGAAGTAGCAAAAAGCCTTATAAAAATAAACGTGTAATTAACAACAAGAGCAATCTTACAGAAGCCGTTTTATCAACTTCTTCGACTTTGGTAAACTTTGGAGAGGACAGCTAACTGCGATTGCTCAGATTTAAATTTTAGAGTACACATACGAAATTTGTACCCATGTTCAATAAAGAAATCAAATTTATATTTAAGACGTCTTTTCTCCGATAATTTAAATCAAAATTTGACATTGGACAACAATTTTAATGAAAAGATAACATACTAAATTTCATTTATTTTATTCATTCCATTTTAAAATTATCGTGTTAGCATACATGAAATTGTAATGACAATCAGATGGTCAAATCTTTGACAGATTAATTTCCAAATCGGATATGGATTTGCACTAAACTGTGCATCTAATTTTATTTATTTAGCACTTCACATTTTGGAATTATCATGTTTGTTTGCACTCGAAAAGGCAGGCAGACATATTTGTTATGAATAAATTTCATTCAAAAATTGATCGAAATCTGAAATCTACAAATTCAGTGCATATGTTACACTTAATGTGGTTAACCAGTCGTTCTTAATAATAAGGGGTCAAAGCAAATATTCAACTAAATACATTGACCATGACTTGTAAGTCATTTATCGAATTTCATTTGTTTAATTAAAAATATTTTTGAGAAATTTTTTTCGCTGATAGTCTAACTCAAAAAAGGTTTTGGATGGACAAACCTAACAGTTAAAGGTTCTTCGAAACCTAAAGTACTAATTCTTGAACGATTACAGCCCGTTTTGTTTCTGTGCTTTGAATAAAAGAAAGTGAAAATATTTTTTCGACTATAAAAGTGACCATTGTCGACATTGAACAGTTTCGATATTCAACTTTTTACATTTCAAAAACAAATTTAAAAAATTCAATGGCGATCTTATAAAAATAATCACAATAGTATCAGCAGTTTCAAAACACCTGCATTCATTCATTCTTACATTATTCTATTCCCAAAGTGACTTTGAAGAAAGGCCATTTCGTACAGTCACGTCGGAAACGTAAGCTACAGTACACTTACTCGAATCCTTCGTCTGTTTTGAAGGCTAAAAGGGGAGTGAATTAAATTCTCCATCAGAGCAACAGATGGGTGAGAAAGCGCTGACATGAAGCATTTTCGGTTTGGACTCCGTATTTGGAAGGAGAAATTCTGGAACAAAAGTGAGAGCCCGCTTACTTCAACCCGTACTCTAGGTGACGAAAATAATCGTGTTGCATTTCTAGAAGCCCTGCAATGCCCGAGTTAGTCATATATGAAATAAATAAGAAAGAATAATCAAAAGCTGTAGCATTTGAGATAAAACAATTTGAGAAAAACTTATTAGTGAAAAATTGTGAGCTTATTTACTAGTTATAGTTATCTAAGCGAAGTTAAAACTATTATTATATTTCCTTTATTATTTTTACTAAAAAATTATTTAAAAAATGTAACTTTATTTTTACTTTCTCATATATGACGCATAAAAGAAAAATATTATGATCGACAAAAAATGCATTTTCGAATTCGAGATTTTAAAGAAACTACACGTTTAAGGTCTCCCAAAAAATAAAAATAAATTTCCGAGTTTATGTTTGTCTGTAACTTTGTCTATCTGTCTGTGAATCTCTAACTCAAATATTTAGACGAACTAGACGAATAAAATTTTATCTTTTACACTAAATTTTGTAAATTTCTGTCAAATTTTAGAAAAAATTCCATTTAGAAAATATTATTTGGCCTGCCTGCCTGAATACAAGAGAACATAACTTAAAAACGTAATTACGTACGAGCCAGTTAGGTAGATATAACGTACGAGCCAGTTAAGTAGATATAATTTGGTGTACTTGCATAACATCTAAAATATAGATCCATATCAAAGTTGGAACCGAATAATTCAAGAAGCCCATTTATCAGTTTATACTTTAGCACACATATAAATGGGTTAATTCAAAAATGCAATGACTAAAGTGAAGGAAAATTGATATATTATTTTTTAATTAAAGCTGTGTATCAAATTTGGTTTCAGTCAATCAACTAAAAAAAAAACATCACAATGTAGATTCGATTTTCTGGTACATGTCTTTTAACAGTCATTAATTAATCACCAAAATAATAATAAGAAAAATAAATAAATAATCCCTGAAAATACCAAATTGCAAGTCAAGATTGAATTGCAACTATTGTTTGTCTATGGTGTGCAATTGATACACAAACACCAGGGATACTTTTACCATACCACGAAACACATATGTTTATCTCCTAAAGCAAAAATCTGACTACATTGGAAATTCATAGCCTTTTTCAAGAGAGATATTAGAAAGAGATATATTACCTGTATTAGAAAGTTTCCAACACAGCATCGGGGAGATCACATCTGCTGGTTACTTCATCCTATACGAAATAACATTGAAGAAAAAAAATTAAAAAAGGGTTTATAAGACAACGTAGCGTAGTAATCAAAAAATGTTAAGAATATCCACCATTCCGAAAATCACATTTTTAGAATTATACGTTTGTCTGCCATGATAATTCAAAAATACTTTGAGCTTAAGAAATCAAATTTATTATTAATTAGTCTTCACAGTAAATTTACAGAGTTCAATAATAATTTGTTGGAAATCCATCCGCAAGAAATCTGTCCATCCAAACACAAATGAACTCAATAACTACAAAATGCAAAATGCTAGATAAATAAAACTCTGCACATTGTTTTGGAATTTGAAGATTAAATGTATGACTGTTACGTCAAACTTTTGTTTCAATCGATTGCGAAAAACAAGTCTGAAACACAAATTCAATTTTTAGGTATTTTTAAGAGAATAATCATGTCATAGGAGAATAATATAAGAGAATGTCAGGAATTAATACTAAATAACTCACCAAGGATCACGCGATATATTTAGTAAAAATGCTAAATTCACGTCAAAAAAAATTCCGTTATTCCGCTAAATCCCGTTATTATTGTAAGCCACTACAATGGCGTTCTTGTATAATAAATTTATTAGAGAGTATGAAAGTTTTGGGGGATACCAGTCCAGCTTATTTAAAATGGTGATAAGCTTTAATTCAAACATATTAAAAAAAGTTATTAATCACTTATAGCTATCATGGCAGAACCTTTATCACATTTACTTGTAAAAAAATTTTTCACTTGTAACAAATTTGTTATTATTTTTGAATAAATTCTCATAAAAATTATTAAATTTGTAATAAAAAACTATAAATTTATTATAACAATTATTTATATTTCAATAAACAACTTTAATAAGTTGTTTTATCGAAATTTTGGTTATGCTTCCTTTCACATAAATCCCTCAAAACCGTATGTAAATGATGCTATTCTGTATTCACATTACTAATTTATATACATGTAAACATATTTTAGCAGTTGCGTGGCCGAATAGATGAAGATTGGTTTATTTCACCACAGGAGATCTCATTTCCGTACAAAGAATAAGTGACGAGAAATACATGTCTACATAACGACACTAAAATATAAGAGACCAAAGTTGTTCCCTTCAGTGGTTTACTATAAGATTTGATAGAGGTTTCTTTGATGTGTAGTCTTAGGAAAGAAAAATTTAGATATCTTTAAAAGAATGTTATAAGTATTAAGGCTTTTGTACGTACTTTTTTTAGGGCAACAGTTTCATAGAGTGCTTGTAGAATTAAATAAAAAAGTTGAACTGGATCATAAAACAAGAGAACATTTTTAATGAGATTAATACGGCTAAATTAACAAAAAAATTGGACATTAATTGAGAATTAAATTAGACCAAGAATATTATATACACATACACATATTATATGATATATGTTTGCTTTATCGAATTTTTTTTAACTGACACCTATTATATAATTGTCAAAAACATTTTCCCCTTTTATTCGAAAAAGAATAAAAAATTGTAAAAATTCAAGAAGTCTTCTTTAGAACAAGCAGCGAATCTCTTGTCTTTTAATAGAGAAAACATTCTCTTCATTGAAATCGAAACGGAATGAAATCCGGTCAAAAAAGAGGAGGGTGGAGCTGGGGAGGGAGAAAGCATCGTAATCTCGTTAGGAACATCGTGGGATTTGAGACAACCGAAAGTGAAGTATTAACTTAACGTTGAAAATATCAGTGTCTCGAAAATTGGCGCTTTGCTCTCAGAAATTCATTTCCTCCGGGGGGGATAGAGGAAAACTGCCCCCGCCCCCAAAACTATTCTGAAAAAATTTGTAACGAAAGATTGCCGATTTTTTTTATCGCTTCTTTTCTTTTTTCCTGTTTCCCTTAGTTTGAAAAGAGGGAAAAGAAATATTATATATTTTAGGGGATGAAAAATGGGAATGTAAGAAACAGAATGGTTTAACAATTTTGGTTTTCAACAAATGATTGATATTTCTCATCTAGTATGAATAATTATGAAAGATTTTCCTGCTTAAAATTTATTTATTTTCCATTTCTAGATAATATCTCTCATTGCACTTTATACCTTTTATTCTCAGAAGTAACTCCTTTGTTCAAACATTAAAAAACAAAACTTGTAAAAACTTCGAATTAATCATCGCTAATCAAGCTTTTAATTCATTCAATGTAATAATATTAATATTAAGTTTAATTTAGTTATATTGTCATTTTTAGAAGCAACACTAGAGTTCTCGAACTTTAAACCCTCAGGTTTTGAAGCCTAGGCCTTAACACTAAGTCATCGAGGTCGATGTTAATATTAAAGTCAGAAAATGATTTCTGTATTTGATGCTAACACTAAAACTCAGCTCAAACATTTTTTTGCAAACACACCGCTATATATATTGAGTTTCAACTCAACTTTTATCATCCCTCCTTGCCACTGTGAGTATCTTCCTTTATCATGACTTCTACTGGTGTGGTGTGGAAATTTAGAAGGGCGGTGACAGCTCTGATGTGGTCCTCGACATCCTCCCGCAATTCGAAATTACGAAGACCGTCTCAAAATAGCTCTAGTATCGATTTAAAAACAGGAAGTTAATATAAATGAGCTGAGCGCCTATATCTTGAAGAAATAAATTATTTAGTTTCGAACCTGGAAGACATGACTGTAATATTTTAACCTTTGAACAATTTTATGCTTTTATGGCGGGTTTTTTCTTTAGTAAAACGTATTAAAATGCAATTTTTGATCAATTTGCTGCATTATTTGAACTTTTAGGGACTTTTCTATTTGTTTGAATCTATATTAAGTTCAGTATATCTATTTATATCTGAATCCTGTTTACTAAAATGTCTATGTAATAATTTCAATTTATCTATTTTCTGAAGATATGTTTTTATTCTCTTGAATTCAGGCTTCACTTTAGTTTCTGAGTAGCGTGGATGCATATTTTTCTATTCTGATTTTCCACCTACTGAATCCAAAACACCGCTTAACTAAATTTCTTTTAAAATTAGAGTTTATTGAGTTTAGGCCTCGAGTTTAAAATTCTTTTAAACTCGCGACCTCTTTTCCCTGTTTTCTGTCTTCCTATTCGGATTACTCCGATGGCCATGGGTTTAAAAAAGAACCCTTTTAACGCAGATTGATAATTGAAATTCTTTCTAAATCTTGAAGAAAAAGAATATTATCTGAATTTTAAATCCTGTTAATCACGTTTAAATTTTTTCCCTAGAAAATTCCTTTATCGAGATCTGTACCATGTATTTAGATCGACCAAAAAATGAAAACTAAATTATATAATTGTATTCCAATTATTAAATTACTGTTAATTTATTTAAATATTCTTAAATTGCGTATATACTCTCGATTTAAAATTAAATTTTAATGCATTATTGATTTTTTTTCCAGAATAAGAAGGCATTATCATTTTTGGCTTTTATATTTGCTAAATAAATTCGTTTTTCAATGAAGGACGGTAGTGAATGTTATATGCCTAAATAGCGCCTCATATCTTATCATATTTTTGAATATATAAGAATCAGATGCAAGCTCGAAAGAAATACAAAAAAAAAAGTTTGTATTTAAAAAAGATGGGAACTTGTAATTTTTTCCAGAAATGGTGATATTTCGGAATAACGAATTTCCCTGAAATTAAGTTTAAGTTTACTTATATTAACGTCCTGTTTTAAAGCAACACTAGGGATATTTTGGGACAGACCTCGTGCTTTTGAACCGAGTTCAGGACGACACCTGAGCATTTCTCAAAATCTACTTTTCGAATTTTTTAAAGATTACAACTTTTTCATATTTCGTATGCAAGGAAGTTATAATTAACCAGGAAATATCGCACTAATTTATTGCTTTGTTAATATATGCTAAACTTTAACTATAAGCCTATTTTATGAGAAGAAGAAAAAAAACAGTATATTTATATTACAATCCCCGAAATGTATGTTCCTTTCTTTCAGGTAAAAAAGAAGAATGTCCTTGGAGGAAATGGAAGATCGCTTCAATACACCCATCACAACCCTTCCGATAAGAGAATGGTAAGTGCATCTTTTTCCAGTAAGAACCCTTATATGCATCAAATGCCAATTTTTTAGTACTTATTCCCTAACTTTTCAGATAAAAACATGGAAGTCTTTTTGAAGAAAAATATGCCGAAAAAATGGGTTTTTTAACTACCATTCATTTATTAGAAGATACATCCAGCTTTGCATCGTATGAAATTATTTTTCTTGTTTTTAACTGACAAAAATTGGCTATTTCATTAATCGGAAAATTTTATCAAAATCATTTTGAAAGCAAATTTCTGAAGTATTTTTAACATAAAATTGTATCTCGAAAATTAAAGTTATCAACTATCAAACCAGCTGTTGAAAGCTGAAAGGAGTAAACATAATATAAGACGAAATAAAAATATATTTAACACTAGCCCTTTCTTCTACCAGCTCGTTTGACTGTTTTATTATATTTTCTATGTACGGTAATATAAAATGTATGCAACTTATAATTTATCTTTGCTGTTCTATAAGATAGAAAAATATGAATGTAATGGAGTCAGTTTACTATTAATTAAAATGCAAATGCTGGTGCAAATTAAACTAAGTAATTTTTTTTATCTTTTTTCAGTGTTCAAAATTAGTTATTAGTAATAACTAGTCAAAAGTTATTATTATTACTAATAACAATTTCTGCAATTTTCAGAATTAAATTTTATTTATAATCTCAATAAAGTTCGAATATAATATCTTTCTGTTATCTGCAAATTTATCTTTAATTGAAATGTTAAAATCCATTGTACTGAAGTATTTTAATTTTGCGTAGATTCTTGAAAAACTACTAATATCTCGGCACAATTTTTAAAGCAGCAGAAAATTATTTTTTTTTAAAATTATTTATTAACTTATAATTTTTGAAGAATGATGAAAAATTTAACTAAGCATTGCGGGTGAGAAATGAAATGTGATTACATTGAATAAAATGGTAACATAGATGAAGTTCAAATGGAATGAAAAGATGAATTTTGATCCCCAGTAACCATTTAAAGAAAGTATAATATTAAAGTTTTGAATACATTTTTCACCAATAGGTAACCTTAAAACAATCTTCATTTGACCGATAATTTTCGGTAAGAAAGAATAAATCTAAAATATCTTTTTCTTATGTTTAATAATTTTAAATTCAATTTATTAAACTAAATTGTTATGTTGTTTGTTTATACATTATAGTTTTCATATCAATTTATTAATTTTTAATAAGTAATGAAAGCTTTCCTTGTTTTACACAGCTTTTGTAAAAAAAATTGATGAAATCTATTTAGGAGTTTAATTTTTTTAAGGATTAAATATGTATATATATATATATAATAGTTAATAAATATTAATATAAACAGATCCGTGATTTTAACAAAGTTAAAAGGCGACTATTTCTTTTCTCTTTTTTAAAAGATAACTCTAGGCTAGATATAAAGAAAAATATTTATTCTTGCAAATATAGAAGACTTGCTACTTTGTTCAAGCTAAAAATATTACATTTTTTTTTTTTTACTTTATAGTATACGTAGTATAGAGAAAATATAACAATTGTTAAAAAATATGAATTTCAAATTATGACAGATTTCATCTTTTAATAGCCTTGTGTTCGAAAAACACATTTTTAGAAGATGCTTCTCTGCAACATATGTAACTAAAAAACGTTATAATCTAGGCAAATGTAATATGGTATATGGTCTTTACACGAAATTCAAGTTTTGAGTAAAATCTTTTTAAAGGAAATCCGCTTTGGCTGCTTGAATAAAATTAACGATATATTTACTAACCGAAAAGAAATAGATAGATATAATTCGGTACACTTTTGTCAAATTTTGAGCAAAATTTAATGAGAAGTTTATCGTTCGATCGATCGATCGTATGTATCTTCATAAGCATGTAAACGTGATAATCCCAAAACGGAATGATTAGATACATAAAACTTGATATGCAATTTTGTCCCTATAAGTACAATTTTCTGTCAAATTTTTTTATCAATTGGTGGAAAAAAACCACTTCTAAATTACGAATTCACTTTTTAGCTATTTTTAAGAGCATGCCAGGTATTAATCGCAACATAACTTACCAAGAATGACACGATAGATTCAATTAAAATGCTAAATTCTCTCCCCAAATTAATAGAAAATATTATGCTATTGTAACATAAGCATAACAAATAAAAAGTCCCCGGTTAATTTGGTAAAAAAATTATTCAATAAATTACAACAAAAATTATGGCTGTTTTCTCCTCACTTTAATATTTTCTCGCTTTTTGGTTTAATTGTTATTTTTATTGTGGAATTGATTGTTGAGTAGTTGCCATCAGACAAATTCTTTTAGCGTATGCAAGAAATTTTCAAATGATGCATTGTCTGCCAATATACTAGTTCTCATAAAAATACGACTAAAAGAATCCCAGAACTGAATGAACTGCCTGGCAGCAAAAAAAAAAAATGTTTCGTATTTACCTCGTTATTATCGTTAAAAATATTTCTGTCTTTAAAAAAAAATTCTAACCGTTATTATCCATCAATAAATATCTTTAAAAACTACATTTTTAAAACTTAATTTAAAAAGAAAACGATTATTCTGTTAATAACTTCTACTTCACCACTTAATGAAATTTATCCAAAAACATGTCCTAAAAATAGCAAGAATCCACGAACTTCGTCATAATGAAGCTAAAGATAGTCAATTG
>JAPMOQ010025070.1:1263750-1277750 GCA_026543055.1 Argiope trifasciata | reverse complement strand
GGGGGCGTAATCATTAAGGCGTGGAAAGGTTATTGTTGCCTACCTGTGGAGATTTAATTGGCGCTTCTCAATTAAGGATCCATAATGTCATTTCAGCACATTACGATGTTTATCTCATTAAGAAGCGCCTCCTGCTTTGCAGGAAAGAACCACAGTGTAGAGGGAATGCTTCTGTACTGTTTGTTTGTATTTACCAAATCACCCGATAAATTTCTTAATAAGTGTGAATACAGTTTAAAACTTCTTGCTAGTAATTAATAAAATACTATGTTATGTTGAAATACAGCATCAATAATTAACCATTCTTGTACTATTAAATTATTGTATTCTTTACCATTGTGTAAAATATTAAGACAAAAATAGGAAAAAAATTTCAATTATTTGATTTTGTTGGAAAGTCAATTTTTGGAATAAATATATAATATTTTCCTTCATTATTTTTAATTTCATAATGTTCTTCATAAAAGCACGTGAATTTTATTTTTAAAATCCTTAATTGGGAAGCTATATTCTTTTTTTATCTTTGCACTTTTTAAAATAAAAATTAATGTTTTACATCATTAAATGCAATTTTTCAAGTTCCGAATTCTAGTAAAATTGTATTACGAAAATTCTCAAATACTAATACATATTTTATTTTTGTTCAAATTTGGTATAATAATTTCTCAATGAGTTCTGCAGTTCCCGGAGTAATTAATAAGCAATATGTTTAGTTTTTAAAATGTTGTTTTAATATTTTATGATGAGGAAAAATTTGAATAATTATTTTCTGTCAAAATTTCAGAAAAACTGATTATAAATGCTGCCTATTTCTTGCTTTCAAAAACGAAATAATATAATTTTTAATTTATTTGCACAAATTTGAATTAATAATTTTAATAAACACCTTATCTTGGATGTTTTGTTATACACTTTTTTATAACCTAAAATAGTTTGTCAATTTCCCAAATACTTTTGATTTTTAACATATATTTTAGTTTCATAGACGGGTCTCGTTTTAACGTATTAGTTTGGTGCGTATGAAATGTCGGATTCTTAAGTGATTGTATAAAACTGCATATCTTTCTTCAAAAGCTGTTTATTCAATCAAAGTATGCTCCATTCGCTTCAATACACTTCTCCCAACGAGATTTTAAAGCGTAGATGCCTGTCTTAAAAATATTTTGGTCTTTAGAATTAATAAACTCTGATATCGAGTTTTTTAGACTGTCTTCATTTTCATAGTGTTTGCCCCTTAAAAACAGCTCTAAATGCTTGAAAAAATGAAAATCGGTCGGCGAGAGATCCGGTGAATAGGGTGGATGCTGCAAAACTTCATATTCCAGTTCGTTCCAGCTTATTTCGCTCTGTCAGTGCGTGCGGTACCCACTTGTCCATCTTCTTAACCTTGCCAATCTCAGAAAGGTGTCTCAATATCGTTGTATGGTCAACTTTCATCCTGATAGCAAGTTCCCTCGTGGATACGGCTGGATCCGCTTCCACTAGAGCCTTCAGGTCATCATTCTTCACAGACGTTTTGGGTCTTCCGCGCGGCTCATTTTGCAGCGAAAAATCGCCAGTCCGAAATTTTTCGAACCAACGCTGCACTTTCCGATCGTTAACCGTATTCTCCCCAAACGCTTGGTTTATGTTGCGTGCAGCTTTTGCAGCACTATTACCAAGTTTGTACTCATATAAGAAAATGACGCGAATGTCGGCAGAATTCATATCGGCAATAAACTCAAAAGAAATAACAAAAGGGAAGACCTTCGAGAAAACCTATTTTGCTGAAATGAGTCTCTGGCAATGGACAATACGACTATGAATGAGGTTATGCCAAAGACAAAAGTATAACGAAAACAGGGAGACAAACGTCCGCATGTAAAGAGAATCCGACATTTCATACGCATCCAACCTAATATTTTCATGAAACATTTGACATACCAAAGGGAAGTTAATACAATTCAACTCTTGTTTGACTTTAAAAAAAAGTTCTTTCAATTTTAAATATGGCATATGACAAAATGAAATTTTAATTCATAAATTAAAAGCAAGGACATATAATTGTAATTAATTGTATCACTATACCACATTAATATACTTAAGAAAAAGACATTAGTTCGATGAATAATAACATCGTAATTAATAATTTGGTTATATAAAATGAAGTTTAAAGGAAAACTGAAGGTCTCGCTTATATATCTCGTCTCCATCAATAGAAAAGATTGCTGCCAAAATATCGTTTGCAGTTATATCCAATGGATGACTTAAGAATAATTTTCTGAAATAATACATTTCATTTTTCAAAAATCAAGTATTTTATTCTCTGTGAAATAATCAATTAAAAAAAGAATATTAATAGAGTGTTGTTTCTTTCGTAAATATACATATGTTCCTAGAGCAAAATTACAGTTTTCTTTAATTTTGATAAAATGTTCAAATGTATTTTTTAAAACAAGAGAAAATTACTATCAATTTTTCAAAGACTAAAATCTCAACATTTGTTAACTAAAAATTAAGTAAGATGTGGGGCTTTTGCATGATATCTTTAGAAAATATTAATTCACAAAGATAATTTTTATACATGGAAATTCAAAATATTATCTTTTTAATGATGTCATTTCAAATGTCATAAAATCTTGTTCATAATTTTAACGAATTTTTAAAATTATTTTTAGGAATTGTAAAAATAATTTTCACTGTGATATTAAAAATCAAATGTACCGTTAAATATTTTTATTAGTATTACCTAAATCCATTGTTGAAACTATAATTTATAAAGTCGTCCCTTTAAATAAAATAACAGCATTAACTCAAAAATAAATTTTCATTTACTTTTTAAATGTTGCCATACACTTTAAAAAAAAAATTTTTTCAACTGTAAAACAGTGAGTGAACTGTTTTTTTTTATTTGATAGCTATTTAATTTATCTTACTTGATGAGTTTTTTTTCATTTAAAAATTTAATAAATTAATATCTTGCACCATCAACGAATTATTTTTTTACAAAACGTTGAAGCAAAAGGGCTTCAAAGCAAACTTTGCTCTCCAATTTCAATTTTTTTTTTTTAGTTTGATTTCAATTTCTTAGTTGTTATAAATCAGGCGTTTTTGCTTTAACACATTTTGATTAGAAAAAAATTTCAAAAATAATACTTTATAACTTTTAACATCTGATAATTTTGATTGTTCTTTTAAACTCATTTTTTGATTCTTTTCTTTATATTGTTTTTTAATTTAATGTTATTTTTAAAAATTTATTTCGGAGTACTGATTTAGTTTTTCAAGTAACCTAATAATTTTATTATTAATATTTCAATTATTATGTTTAATAACATGGATATCTTGCAATTTTTACTCAAGTGTAAATTTTTGTGACCAAATTTGATCCCTTCAAAACATTTAAAATATTTTATTTAAAGCAGGCTGACAAAAAATAATTCCTTTTGCATAATTTTTTCCATTAAATTTATATTTTCGCTTCTAATCAACAAAGGGTACATTTTTAAAAATTTTATATTTCATACTTATTGCTTAAGATCAGAAAAATATATATTGTGAAACGGCTGGTCATTAAATACATTATTCATTAATAAAACTGTATTAATCACACAGATTTGCTTTCTGCTCTTATAAGGATTTAATACTGATTAGGCAAATAAAGTCAGATATTCTGCTAAATTATTCGCAAACTACAGACATTCTTTAAATTAAAAGTACCTTTGTTCCCTCTCTCGATAATTCGGCATCTAGTTTATAATTTATCAAACTTCAACTATCTTTATTATGACGAGTAAAAACGGTTTTATAATATTCGTATTCTATTTACATAATCGAATAAAACATTAAAAGCCCAATCAATTGCTGCGAGAGGAGTGGTTCCTTTTTGAATCCCCATTCCGCTAATGGTGATGAGGTCGGTGCGTAAACGCGGGTAATTGAACGCCTCGAT
This sequence comes from Argiope trifasciata, assembly GCA_026543055.1. Lineage (NCBI taxonomy): Eukaryota > Metazoa > Arthropoda > Arachnida > Araneae > Araneidae > Argiope > Argiope trifasciata. Next base: position 1,273,819 of record JAPMOQ010025070.1, on the reverse strand, counting down.
CGCCAACCCATCCGCCAAAAGGTCGGGAAGAGGAATTTTTCAATTGACTTTTAATTAGCCGCACAACTAATGAATGCCGCTTCATCAGCGGGATTCCGAGCGGTAAACAAACACTCCCTTTTTTTCTGTCCTACCTTAATGGGAAAAGATCGCTGTTCATTAATTAGGATCGAATGACTCCGCACGGTTCGAAGAGATCCTACCGTTTAATTACGAACGCAGTAGAGCTTGTAGCAATTAGATTTAATAAGGAAAATGTATCATTTTAAGAAGATTGTATGACTCTGGACAATTTTCAGGGAAATAATAAGCTGTCCGATTAATTAAATACCGCAACATCCTACAAATAAAAATAAGTAAACTAATGGGAGAGAAATCTTCCACTCAGAAATGAATATGCTTTTTTCCGATATGCTATGCTAAAATGACGTTTTTTATATTTTTATTATATAGCTACAATTTATGAAATGATTAATTAAAATTACTCGATATCTTCACTAATTGAATGAAAACTGAAGACTGTTTATGCTTTAATTACCAAAATAATAATTAAAAAACGTCTGCTTTAACTTATTTTTCTGATGAGAAGGGGCAGACGATAATTATTTAGTGAAAATAATCTTTCAAAGATCCATCTAGGTTTAGTTTATCTGTTATATAAAAAAAAAATATGAAAACATTGCGCTTTGTGATTGGTAAATAAAGAGTCATTTAATCCATGATATTTAAGGTTTGTTTGGCTTGTATTACACGAAACATTTATTGAACATTTTTATTTCTTCGTAATAAATATTTATATCGCACTTAACTACGAAATGGTGGCAAAATAGGAAAAATAAATCTTTGATTAGTACCTAATTGACAGCAAATGAATTTAAAACGTTATTATTTGTTAATTTTACTTTTAGAGACGCTTTTTATGGCAACATTAATGTTTAACTTTCCCTTGTAAATAAATTTGTCCAAAGATGATGCTCAGTATTCGAATTGTGTTTTGATCGATAACGGAAAATTCTGATACATATATTTTTAAAGAAATTTAATTAATTGTTTCTTGAAGCATTAACAATTAGATAAATTAATAATTTCAAATCATTTTTATTTATATGTATTAGCAGCAATACATAAATAAACAATCTTGGCTTTTCCTCGATAATTATTATTTTGTGAGGCGTTATAATTTCAGACATGGGCATTTTTAATTTAAGACATGGGCATGGAATTATGTCCAAGCAATCAAATTAAAATTATATACAACCAATATTCTGTGAAAATGTACTAGTCAACGAAGATGGTTAATTATTAATACGCAAGAGAATAAGATTCAGAAAAAAAAATTTAAGAAAAAAATTACGAACAAATAAAAATTAACAATATCCTTCTTCGTTGATGTAATACAACTTTATTTTGATTTATTATCAAGCGGATAGCAAATAAAACTATCGTAAGATCCCAGTTATTTATTTCTAGATTTTAAATAAAATTTCGCACATTTTTATGTTATCGTACTTTTTTCCTAATTTTGTTCAATAATGTAAGCAAATGATAATAAAATTTATTAATATATAAACGAAGACCACTCATCAAAATAATTTTTCGTGGTACAAGTTTTCTGGAAGGATTTTCAATTAAATTAAATCATATTACGTTTCCTTGGATTAAAAGTTCAATAAACTTATGAATTACTGTTGAGGAAGTATGTTTTCTAGAAGGATTTTTAATAAATTAAGGATTTATAACGAATGGGTACAGTTTAAAACGTTGTTGAAGCTTTAAGACTCTAATTTTTATATTAATTTTTTAATTTCAATAACTTTAAGTATTATTGATTTTATTAAGTTCCTTTTTTAGGATGATTATGCTTACACAATTAACAAGAGTCCTTAGCAGCGATTATTTATCTTATGAGAAGTTTTCACAAAAATTTCTGTCTGATGTTGTAACACTCTGCTTTAAAAAAAATTCTTACCTTTTGTTTGTATAAAATTTTTAACCTCCCTATCAAACATTAAATTTCAGCATTTCAAGGAAATTAACAGGATTTAATTCCCATGTTAAAAATATGAATTATTAGCATGTTTTTATCTATATATGGTATTGGCATGATTATTTGCAGGTAGGTATTTGTGAATTATCTATGAAATCAGCTAGTAAGATAACATATGAGGAACTGATATGAAGCGACTATGTTTCAACTTCGTAAAACATAAAATGCAGAAAAGCTCTTTCATTTAAATACTTTAAAAATTCGTCTATTTACTCAAAAAATCATTTATATAAACGTCTCATTTTAAAGCAACATCAGGCATATTTTGGGATGGATCGCATAATTTTAGACCTTTGATTGATGATGAAAACGATTCCTGAACTGGTGCAAATACGCGCTTCATAAATTTAAACATCACCCCAATGGGAAGACCCGCTTACACAAAGATTCTAAGGTGGAATCTGGTCCCAAACCTAAAATCCTCCAGTTCCAACCTCGATTTGTTTCAAAGAATAATGATTGAAATTCATTCTAAAAATCTTAATTAATTCTCAGGAATTAATATAAAAACATGCTTTTATTCTAATTATTGACTATAAATAATATAAATATAATGAGCTGGAAGTTTTATTTTCAATTCTTACTAAAAAAATGAAAGGAAATGAAGATGAAACCAACGGAATATCAAAAATCAAAGAAAAAAAATATTAAATTGGCAGAATGTAAAATAAATAAATAAAGAGAATAAAAATTTATGAAAATAGAATTTTAAAATAAAGAAGGAAAAGAAGAAGTTTGAAAAAATTAATATAGAATGTTAAATAACAAATTTTATGCTACAATAATTACAACTAGTACAAATTTCAAAAAGAGATATTTCCTTTTAATTATTATAATCCTTTATCAAAAGCATTAAGGTATCCGACTATGTTCGCAGGAAAAAATTTTGAAAAATTGGATTTTTCAAAAACTATTTCGAACTATGGTTTTTAGATGTATTATCAATTATAATACAAAATACCATGAACGCAACAAAATTATTTTAAAATATAATATATTTTGAAAAATAAAAAATATGTAGTACATTTTAATGAAATTTGACCAAAACGGTTAACACTCTACACAAAATTGTAATTCAGCAATCTTATTTTTCTTTGTACACAAATTAGAGAATATAATGATGAGTGAAATGAACCAAAATCTAAGAAAAATCTTGAGATGCAAAGAAGTTGTGGGTAAAAATATACGTTATATACACATTTTTTCCATAAATTTACAGCTTAATTTTACTAAAAGCATCTATAAAGAAAAAAGTATTTCACCAACCATAAAACTTTTGGTTCATTTCATTGTCCATATTATCTAAAACCCATGCTAAAAGCTTTATGTAAATACCTCTATCAATTTTTGAGATATCATGTTAACGGTGGAGAATTTTTATAAAAATTAATGCTTTGAGAAAATTGAAAGTAAGGGTAAATTTTAGTTGAAAAAATATGTGACCATGGTTGATAAGTCAGGCCTTCTTTTCCTGGAAAAGATAAACAGTTTTGGAAAGAAAAAAATCTGAACTAAAAAAATAACAATAAAAAAATCGCCAATGTGGTCGATAATCAGTGTTTTTAACGTAGTCGGATACCTTAAGAGACATTTGGTCCAGCCATTTTTGTAGATCTATCACATTATTCCCTCCTTGTTCTTAAACTTTTTTCTTTAATGCTTTCAATCAATGTTTTTTTAAAAATTTCTATCACTCAGTGACACTTTTTTTATGGGCGGAGATTATAAAAACGAAAAAGCATCCTTTGAAAATAATTGCAGCAAATTACTGCTACTCTGTTTCTCTAATAGAAATGCAACCGCTGAAAATTTCAGAAACGTGTTTATTTAAAAAGTTATTACGATTTATCAAAAACATTAATAAAACTATTCTTTAATTTAAAAAACTATATAAATAATAAAATAATATTATTAATAAAAATATAATAAATATACATTCATTACTGATAAATAAATATTAATTAGAATAAAATATTCATTACTGATAAATAAATATTGATTAGAATAAAATATTTATTATTAATAAATAAATATTAATTAAAATTGTTTATTTTCTAAAAAATTTTACTGAGTTTGAGAATTCTCAAGTTTGATTGCCATTTTTCAATAGAAATTAATTAATCAGCAATAAATATCCTGAATTATCTGACGAATTCTCAACACATTATTCGAATGGAATTTATTGAGTATTGTTCTTATTCTCTGGAGTATTCTATGATTGCTAAAATATTTCTTTTTTAAACAGAATCAGCAGGAATGCTTTATCAGTTTTTTGAATAACGACCTCTTAATTAGAAATATTTTTTCTGCTTCCAAAAATGAGGGGTTTTTTTAAGTTTATACGAAGGTAAACTAATTACTCTAATTTATGGAGGGACCATAAATAGGCTTACCCCGTGCGATAAGGGACTAGAAACGGCCCTCTAGGGTATCGGAGAGCCGAGCACTTGTGCAGTGGAAAAACGGTGTACGACTATCCTAGATAAGGGTGTTAATTGGGCAGTTAAATTGCTCGTTTTTCGTTCAGATTACCTGTTTCATAACTGATATCTTGAAAATAGTAAAAAACTACTGAAGTGTTTTAAAAAGTTATCAAGGGTTATTATATGTCATAATCAGGAATGTTTAGATCTTATTAAGACGCATTTGTGTGGCAAAATAAAATGAATTTCTCTTATTGTACTCCAAAACAGATACCAAAATCAATTTTTTTACTATGGTATCTAAAAGGAATACATAATTTGGCAATGTCCATATTACTTATTTTAACTTAATCAAAAGCAATTCTACAGTCTTGTGAAGGAAGTTAAGATGTTGCAAAAGATACCAGAATTGAATTAGTCCAATTGTTTTTTTTCAAGGAATGGTAAAATTTGGATTTGTTTGCTACTCAGAGCGGGTGTTTCTATTTTAACCTCTTAAACATATCATTCTCCTTGTAATTAAGGTATCCGACTACGTTCAAAGGAAAATTTTTGAAAAATTGTAATTTTTTTTTAAACTAATTTTAAACAACGGTTTTTAGATGTATTGTCAATTATGATACAAATACAAAATACTGATGAAAAATCAATTATGATACAAAATAAATTATTTGAAAATATAATATGTTTTGAGAAATAGGAAAATTTATAGTTCATTTTAATGAAATTGAACCAAAACGGTTAACACTCTACACAAAACGGTAATGCATCAATCCTATTTTTCATCGTATGCAAGTTGTAGAATATAATCAGGAATGAAATAAACCAAAATCTAAGAAAAAATCTTGAGATGTAAAGAAGTTATGATTAAAAATATAAGTATATATCCATTTTTTCCCCATGAATTTACAACTTAATTTTTCTAAAAATACCTATAAATGCAAGTATATTTCATCAGCAATAAAACATTTGGTTCATTTCACTGTCCATATTATTTAAAACACACGCTGAAAGTTTTATGTAAGCACTTCTATTAGATTTAGAGATATCATATTAACGATGGAGAATTCTTATGAAAAGTATAGTTTTGAGAAAATGGAAGTGAAAGACAAATTTTAGCTGAAAAAATATGTCACCCTGAATGAGAGGTCAGGCCTTCCTTTTTCTAGAAAAGATAAACTGTAAAGAAATGAAGAAAGCCTGGTCGATAACCAGAGTTTTCAACGTAGTCGGATACCTTAAGTAAAATGAAAAGATGCCTTATATTATTGAATTTGACAGGAGTTTTAATGCTGTCCAATAATATATGATGGCTTTTGAAAAATATTTATCTTACCCACTATACAAAAATTAATCTCAGCAAACTTCTGAATATTGTTTCTTTTCTTTGTTTTTTTACCCTATAATTTTGTTTAAAGATAAATGGATTAGGATACCAATGGATATTAATGGTATATTCTATAAATCTGTACTGATTATGCTCAATTTAGATACAAAATGTATCTAGTTTTGTAAAACACCAAAAACTTTTTAAATTTCACGAACATTCAAATCAAAAGTAATCACAAAAAAATGCATTTAAAAAAAATGTTAACATTGCTCCTACTTGTCCTTAAAAGGAGTATATAACGTATTACAAGAAATTTAAAGTAATAAAATTTCAGACCTCATCTCATTGACATTTGCTACCATTAAGCAACTGAATTTTATTGTGACACTTGAAACCACAATGGCTTTTATTTATACCAAGACTATATTCACTAAAGTTAGGTGGAATATCAAATATTCTGACTTAAACCGATTTGAAACATAGAGATTCGTCGAAATTTCGAAGTCAATTTTTTTTGGAGTAGAAGAATTTTTCCCCCATATTTTTTAATTCTTCATAAACAGGAAACTAATAAAGAACGTATATGATAATGAATTTGTAATAATAGTCCAATACTGGATAAAGAACGTATATGATAATGAATTTGTAATAATAGTCCAATACTGGATACAAAACCATTCGAATCTTGATTGAATACTCTCTTCAACTTTTACAGTATTCTAATCGTTTCTAAAGCTCTTAATTTTTCTGTTCTCTCTCTCTCTCTCTGTATAATTATATTATATTATATATATATAATTAAAGTGTCTGCTTATTTTGGAGGAATTTAAACAAAAGTATATATTATAAGAAATTTTAAACCTCTTAGCAGATTTCCCAGGTACACAATTCCGATTTTTTTTTCAAATTTATATCATTTTGATCTCCAGTTTTGAGATTTCTAGCTTTTTTCCCACGCTGATAGTTTGCGGAGGTAGCATTCACCGTCATTGTCCCCAAAGCACAGTTATTATAACGCAAAAAAATGGAAGCACTACATCTGCTCGATCCACATCAGTGAAATGAAAAGGAGATTAAACAACTCAACCGACCCAATTTTCTAAACTTTGTTTTTTACAAAACCCTTATGCTCTTGCTCATTCTTACCGAACTCTTCTATTCAATATTTATTTCATTTTTTAATTCAAATGCTTTCATTCATAATAAACTTCTAAATTTAAAAAAAAATTACAAATTAATCGAAGCAATTTTCACACATTTCTAGTTTGGAAGAGTTCTAAAATACAAAGTATAGGTACTAAACAATAGAAGAAGAGAAAAGAAAGATGACGATCCAAAAAACTGTTCCCTTAACTTTTTGCTCATTATCCAAACCACTTGGACAGATTACATCTAGGCTTGAAGTAGAGAGTTCACTATTCAAGTTTTTTCCAAGCTTTTACGTCAAACACTCGAAGAGCCTTGACTTCAACAGATAAGGGCGAAAACAAATTCTTGCTATTTGTAAACAAGCGAAGAAGCCTCTCGTGTTTGAAATCGTTATTGAATGAAAAACTGTTTAGAGCCATATGGCCGGATACTAAAGACGATCTGAGTGTAAATTGAATGTGTAGACGAGCATGACAGTGCTGGACTTGATTTGAGATTCTAGACCCACCATCGAATCCATTGAATGTTGAATTGAATTGATAAGTCCATCAATAGCATGTTTAAATATATTTTCTGATAAATGAATATTTTATTGTTATTGGTACATAAGAAATGAGATAGGAAAAAATATCCAATCAAACTTAATGAAATTTGATGCAAGTTCAAAAACATTTGTAAGATCTTATTTTAGGTGTTAAGTTTTAGTTAAGTTATATTAACGCCCTGTTTTAAAATAACACTAGGGCTATTTCGGGACAGACCTTGCAATTTTGAGTCGCTGTCATATGACGAGGATGATACTTGAACAGGCATCTCCCTCTCCAAATTTCCACAGCACAACAGCAGGAGCACGTTTGGCCCCGACGAATTCAACGTGCACCAGACCCTCTTATATGACGGCTGTTTGGTATAATTGGGTCTCGATCCTGAAACCCATCGGTTCCGAAGCCACACGGGCCCTTCCTAAGTCTATTGATTATCACTTTTAATGCATTTTCTGAAAAATGAAGATTTTACTGGAATTGGTTCATAAATATCGAGTTTTCAAAAAATCAATAAAATGTAATGAAATTTAGTGTATGTGTCAAAAACTTTTGAAAGTTTGATAAGCTTCTGATTTTAAAAAATTTAGAAATATAGTTACTTTCAGTTACCATCAGTATAGTTCTTGCCTATAGAAATTGTATCATGGCTCGTACTTCTGTACATGACACCTTCTTTAAAGGTCTTTCCCTTACTGTCGCTGTTTCAGGTCTCAATATTAATAATATCTCCTCGAACGACCGGTCTACGACAACTAGCGTCATGTATCTCCACTTTGGGTAACAATATTCCCATCCACAACTTCCAAACACTGCTGCTTGTAAACTTTTTAGGATCACCCCTCGTATTTCACTCCACGAGTTTTAAAACTACTCATTTAAATAGGCAGTATGAGTACTTTGTAATCACTTTATTACATTTTGAAAAAATATATTGCCTACAAGCATAAAAAACATTTTTAATATGGGAAAAAATCTAATAATAATCTACTCTTTTTGAATAAAGAATTTGCATAAAAATTTCGTCTAGAATTTCATTAAATCTCCTGGAAATGTATCTAAAAACAGACTTAATAAATCATATTACACATATCATTTAAACATTAAACCTTCATATTAAATAAATGATAGAATTAGAACTCACCATTTAACGTCAGTAATTTAAATGCTTTCTTATTTTATATTAGAACTAGAGATGACGTTTTCCCCCCAAGTTAATCCTATTAGTGCTCTCCTAATAAGGGAGCAGGTGTTCCTTAACAGTCAATTTAAAAATTGGTTTCATTCTTCTAAAATACCCTTGAGGTTCTTTTCAAGGAATATTCATTTCGGAATTGGTTGCCTAAATTGGGCTTAGAAAATACTTATAATAGTTTTGTGCAAAATGAGTCACATTTTAAGCTTTAAAATTAAATGTCATTAGCTAAATGCATTGAAAATATTTAAATCTATATTCTAAGAAAAATTAAGTAGGGTTTCGACTTCTAAGAAATAGAGGAATGATCCATTGGATAAGAACAAAGATATTTCAATAAAATGAAATACTAAATTTATGTAAGTACAATTCAAGTTATTGCTCTAATTACTAGAAGATATTCGAAATTTTTTAAATTCAACACATTTTTTGTTTCAGTTTAAAGATTTTTTTAACCTTATAAAGCAGTGCATGAGGAAAAATCGTCAGTATATACTAAACAAGGTGTCTTTTTCAAGTTTCCAAAAATTATTTTTCAATAAATAAAACTTAAACTCAATTTAATTCTGTTCTGTTAAATTATACTTTTCGAATGTTTTCACCATTTAAACGCTGGAGATTTCTCGGAATGAATAATTTTTATTAGATATTTGATAAAAGAAATTGATACTAAAAAATAACGCTAAATATAATATGAAAAAATATGAATCTTCCGACAGAGAACTGTTAATTTAATTTTTTTCATAATTGAAAAATGGATAAGAATTGGCTATTTGATAAAACATTTGATACCTTTCTCCGAATTTAAATAATACACAAAAAATGCACTATGTATGTACTTTGTACAATAGCTCTACAGCTTCTATAAACATAAAAAACTATTTTATTTTCCGTTTTAAACTTCAGCTACATTGGTATGAATTTTAAGTAAGAAAGAATCTTTAATAAATAAATTTCCAATAAAGAATTCTTGGCGGGTTTTTTTAATTAAACTAACATTTTATTTGCAACACTTGTTGTGGACCCACTATTAATTAATATGGAAGATAAAGGAAGTGTAGATGCACCATTAACACACATGGCACAAAAAATGCTAGTGATCATCTGATGAATGGTAAGATATATAAATTGATTTACAATGACTCTCATGGATGTAATATATGATTTGTAAAAATTAATCAAGAAAAATTATTGAAGTTCAAGACACAAAATAAGGAAACAGATTTTAAAATATTTATCATTTGGAATTCCAAGTGAAGAAAAAAACTAGCTTGGGGTCATAGCTGACATACGTTAAGATTTTCTTGCTTGTTACATGTTTCCGAATAAGTTTCCTTACTCCTTCCGAGTAAGTTTCCTAACTTCTGTACTCCTTCCGAGTAA
>JAPMOQ010025070.1:1213261-1261714 GCA_026543055.1 Argiope trifasciata | reverse complement strand
TAACAGTGAAAGAAGCAAGTATAATTAAGAAATTTTGGTACAAATGTTTACTTAAGTAAGGCAACTAAGACCTTCCTTTAGACGATGTTTGAAAGACATATAGTGCCATGCCACTTTTGAAGTAAAAAAAAAAATACGTATTTTATTAACAAGCGTTCATTTTAAAATACATCAATCCCTGCAAATCTATTTTTAATAAAATTAAAAATCTAACCTAATCTTTTTACTCACGTTTTAAATTGAAATATTAAAATAGATCATTTTGGTAAATTAAATTATTATTCTGTTTAGTTCTAGGTTTTATTCTTATTTTTAAAAATTAAAATAAAGATTTTTCATCTGTCGTGTTAAGTAAATAAAAGTTATACAAACTTTTACACCATGAAATGTGACTCGATATACTCTGTAATTAATTTTATTGAAAGCACATAAATTTGTATTTCTCTCCAAGCAACTCTCCCATTTATATTTGCCTAAAACAGAATATTTCAAAATAATATAAAAGTGCCAATATTTTGCCTTATTATTCTTGAGAATTTATGAAAATAGTCCGACTCGTTTTTATATCTGTGAGAGGAGGAGCTGGAGGGGTCTTCACAAAACTTTCTCGCGTATTCTCTAATAAAGGTGTATGATATTAACGTACAATAGTTACGTAATATTAGGTTGGTGCGTATGAAATGTCGGATTCTCTTTACATGCGGACGTTTGTCTCCCTGTTTTCGTTATACTTTTGTCTTTGGCATAACCTCATTCATAGTCGTATTGTCCATTGCCAGAGACTCATTTCAGCAAAATAGGTTTTCTCGAAGGTCTTCCTTTTTGTTATTTCTTTTGAGTTTATTGCCGATATGAATTCTGCCGACATTCGCGTCATTTTCTTATATGAGTACAAACTTGGTAATAGTGCTGCAAAAGCTGCACGCAACATAAACCAAGCGTTTGGGGAGAATACGGTTAACGATCGGAAAGTGCAGCGTTGGTTCGAAAAATTTCGGCGATTTTTCACTGCAAAATGAGCCGCGCGGAAGACCCAAAACGTCTGTGAAGAATGATGACCTGAAGGCTCTAGTGGAAGCGGATCCAGCCGTATCAACGAGGGAACTTGCTATCAGGATGAAAGTTGACCATACAACGATATTGAGACACCTTTCTGAGATTCGCAAGGTTAAGAAGATGGACAAGTGGGTACCGCACGCACTGACAGAGCGAAATAAGCTGGAACGAACTGGAATATGAAGTTTTGCAGCATCCACCCTATTCACCGGATCTCTCGCCGACCGATTTTCATTTTTTCAAGCATTTAGAGCTGTTTTTAAGGGGCAAACACTATGAAAATGAAGACAGTCTAAAAAACTCGATATCAGAGTTTATTAATTCTAAAGACCAAAATTTTTTTAAGACAGGCATCTACGCTTTAAAATCTCGTTGGGAGAAGTGTATTGAAGCGAATGGAGCATACTTTGATTGAATAATCAGCTTTTGAAGAAAGATATGCAGTTTTATACAATCACTTAAGAATCCGACATTTCATACGCACCAACCTAATAGTATCCTTTTGCTTGAATATAGCATTTTTACTGAGTCAATCATGTAATTCTTGGCGAGCTATTTGGAGATTAATTCTTTCCATGCAGTTCAATAGCGTCCAAAAATAGATTTTCTGTTTCAGACATGTTTTTACCATCAATTAAAACAAAACTTTGACACGAAACTACATTTGTAGTCACAAAATTCCCTACCAAATTTCATGTATTTTAGTCTTTATATTTTTGAGTTATAGCGTTTACATGTTTATGAAAGTACACACAGGCAGATTGTTAACCCCCCTTTTGGATTTGGTTCAAAATTTGAAAGGTGGCTGCCTATATATATATGTTGATTCTACTTATCCAATTTTGCTTAAAAGACAATTATAGTTAAGGGAACAGTAACTATGAAGTAACGGTGAAAAAACTATGAAGTTTCATGACATAAATAAAACCCTGTTTTAAAAATCTATTTTTAAATTTATGAACTACAGGGAAAATACTGATTTCAGTTTTACACAGAGTGATACTGCTAATATTATTAATGAAAAACACAATTCTACAGGGAATATAATGTACAGCATAAAAGTTTTTCTTACTTAGATTCAAAATTAATTTCAGGACTATATAATTATGTTTTTGCTATGATTCAACAAAATAATTTCGAATCTTTACTCTAAAATATCTGTCTGTTTCTGAGTCATTAGATGTAGTTTATTTTATATTCTGTAATCTGCCGTGATAGCCTGATTGGTAGGGCATTGAATTCGCACCCTTTGGGTTGTGAATTCCCATCCCGCTGGATGAAGACTCCCCGTGTATATGGTGGCTTGGTGCACGTGTAAATCTATCGTGAAGTCCTCCATATCGAGACAATACCACTGGGGTGATCATTCTCCGATTCAGGCCTAAATTACGGTCTGTACATGAAATGCATGAATGACGTTCGCCCCATAAAAAGGGCAATGATGCATTAGTCTTGCTATTACCCCTAGATGAAACTACTGAAACAAGAGATGCTCTCTCGGCTTAAAATCGCTTACTTCGTTAGCAAGCTTGCCTATGGTAAGTGCCATAGTTTAGTTTAGTTATATTAACGTCCCGTTTAAAGCAACTCGGGTAAGTGCCATAAGAAACAATATTTTATAATTTTTACACAAAAAAATTGTTAGCCTTATATCAACAATTTTTACCATCTACCTTTTTTTCCCAAATGGATGATTTTCGCATCATACAACTTGCAAATCGTATGCAATCCTGAAACACTTTACGTTAAAAATAAGTTTGAACAATCCCCGGTCGAAAAACATTATTAATAATAAATTTTTTAATGTCAGAAAAGCTATTGGATTATATCATATTTCAAGATAAAACTGACTGGCAGGCAACATTTTGCTTTATGGTGGAAAAAATATATTTGGCTATTTCAGAAATATACTCAGAAAATACTCTTTTCCAGGAATTATATTTCGTTTTTCGCCTCTCCATCAGTAAGAGACAGATACATGTTTTCAACGGGAGAAAAAAAATCTTCTCACATACAAGCAAAGGTATGGAGCAGGAGGGGAGGGGGAGTAGCCGATGCTCACTTTTATTGTCAAGAGTCTCCTTAATTGGACTCCTCGAAAAACCACGTGACGTCGAATGGAGCCCCCGCAATTACGGGGCAGGGAGAAAAAAAACGAACCCCAAAAGATCTTCTAATACGAAAAAGAAAAAATATATAGAAGATGTGAGCGAAGTGACCTTAAAAAATAAATAAAAGGCAAAAAAATGAAGAAAAAGAGTGTTATGGACATCGGTCTTACTTTTGTATGAGAGTGGCTTCTGTGTGGGTTTTTTTATGCCGCCACACACCAAAGGCGATTCTCCCTCCAACGATGGAATCATTAAGAAACATCTCGTTTGGGGACGTGAAATGTCGTCTGCCCAATTACATCCCCCCCTTCCCAGGCTCTCTTCTTCAGAATACTGGTCAAACTTCCTTTGGAGTGGTCTTTCATATTTTATTGGGAATGCTGAAAGAAAGTTTCTCGTTCTGGGTTTATTTTCGATATCGTTAATGAGATGGTACTCTACATTAGATTTTGGATGGGGGGGAGATGTTATATAGTTATAAAATAATTTTTTTCTGTATTATTATAATTAAAATTTTATTTCAAAATGTAATGATTTGGTTAATATTTTACTTCTAACTTTTTTTTGTATACAAAGAGAAAATATTGTATTCACAAATACGTTCAAATTTGAGATTTTGATGGAACTTCCAAGTCTGGCTTGCTTGAATTCAAAAACTACATTTTTGGAATTATATCTGCTTTGGAATTCAAAAAATTTTGAGGTAGACGGATTTTGTGTGTTATCTACCAAATTTGTAAATTCTCATCAAATTTTGAATAAAATCTTTCCACATGAAGATTGTCCGTCCGTCGATCCAGAAGCCGGTGAACACAACAACTATACAGCATAGATGGATAATTTTGTTTAGTTACATTAACGTCCCGTTTTAAAGCATGACTTGGGCTATTTGGGGACGGATCTTGATATTGTGAACCGCGGACATACTACGAGCACGACACATAAGCTGACAGCCCCCTCTCCACATCGCACCTCTCCAGGGGTAGGACTTTTGACCCTGATGAATTTAACGTGCAGCAGACCCCCCTTACACGACAGCTTTTTGGTAGAATCGAGTCTCGAACCTGAAACCCTACTGCTCACTACAGCGTTACCACCAGGCATCCCCGGGCCATAAATATAGAAAAATTCTGGTACACATGTTTAGCATTTAAAATGTAAATGTTTTAAATTTTCCAGCAAATCCTTTAAGGAAGTTACCTTCCTCTAAGCCTACATTATAACAAAACAAATATATTTTTGGGATTGTATCTATATGTATGCGAATATAACTCAAAGTTTCAAACTAGATGGGGAAAATTTGATATACTTACAAAGTTTGAAGATTTCTATTATTTTTTTTTAAATCCAATAGTAAAAAATTTGTTTGTCTATATGTGTGCAGGTGAATAAAAATTACAAATCGGTAAACTAATATATTTAAACATTTAAAGTGCAGATCAGAATCAAATTTTGAATCCAATTCATGTCTGTTAAATTATATATTTGTAAGTAAACGTGATGACTCAGAAATGCATTGCATTGATTTAAAAAAATAATGAAGATGAATACCAAACTCGTCTCCATTTAACTGTAGGAAAATTGATAGAATTATAATCCATCCTTTCATTTTTCTGTAAATATTTCTTAGTTAGCAAATGTATTTGATTGAATTTCCCTGCCATTTATACAAGCTATTTTATAATTCAACCACGATTGAAGAAGTATGATCTTACTTTTATTGTTTCATCTTCAAAGATGCTTTTGAGTATGCTATGATTAACTGGTTTCTATATGAAAACTTTACCTTTTTATATATATTGGTATTGTATTGCTACGATTACTATGTCAGTTAAATCAGTCAGTGAATTTTATTTTAATATTCGATGTATCAAAGTGACTTATTAAATATTTTTACGACTTTCATATGTAATTTACTCATACTAAGGAGAAAACTAAATAATCTAATGCATAGATTATTTAGTTTGTATGAATTTTTGTTTGCTCGTACCTTATGCGTCGCCATACCGTTCAATCGATTACGATGAAACTCGGTTGACTTATTTCTTGCACCTCCGCAAAGATTATTGACATAGTACAATTATCGTATTTAATATACCAGCAGGTGACCGAGCCCCGCTCGGAGAAAACAGGCATCGAAGCTAACTCGAAGATTTAAATTTTCAATTGTGATTTATCAAAACAATACATGCCATAAGAAAATTTGTGAAACCATTGGTGAAAAGATAACCGGTTAAACCTCGGCTTTTCATCGTCCACCAGCGATGTCATGTCTTGATGTTCCATTGGAAATCCCCATCTGCACTGGTCTCTTCCATGTTTGCTGACCATCCATTTCGAGATCAGTTCCGGATCATCTTCTGGAAACTTTATTAGTTCGCCCTATTGGCTATAGATGGCAGCACGTTACCGCTTGAAACCTATTAGCCATTATGGCGAACTAATAAAGTTTGAAAATATCGTATCTGTAACTCCGAACTGCTCGACAGTAGCGCTTCAAAACTGGCGCCAATCGATTCCTCGTGGCCAAAAACCCCAGACCCCCAAGTTTACCGGAGTTTATTAATTCTGGGGCGATTTTCGACTTGGCAACCATTCCTCGTATTATAGTATAAGAATAAAAATGAATCTTTGTTCATTCGTACCTTATGCGCCGCCATACATTTGTATCGATTTTGATGAAATTTTACAATCGTATGACTTTGAACCTAGAAAATATATGTTTTTAACATGGTCATTTGTCTGTTAGATGCTCATGCGTTGGAAAGGCAAGAAAATTATTTATTTTTGATGAAAATGGAAAAACGGAAATATTACCTGCCCTAGAGTATACTTGAATAATAAAACTTAAAAAAATAGAATAAAGATTATTTAATCTTCTTTATACATCATTCAGTTTCAATGAATGCATTCATTGTCGATCAGAAAATAAATATCATCCAATCATTCCTAATTAAGTAAGATAGCCATTTCAAATTTCAAAAATATTTCTTCTGCCGCAGCAACGCGGCGTCGGATGCCAGCTAGTTTAAAATAAAATTTGTTTTTCTCATTAAAGGTTTCATTAGTTTGAAAAAGTAATTTTTATATTTCTTACAAACATTTTATCACCAACAGTAGTAACTATAGTTCATGACATCACGTTAATTAATAAAATCTCTAAAATAAATTATATTCACAGAAGAAATTGTACACATAATAAACACTGGCATTCTTTTCTAATATTCTAATTTTGTTTATAACAATCGTGGATGCATGCTCACTCATTTAAGAGCTCACTTCTGATTTATCTGTCTGTAGTTCATGACTTTTCCGTCATAGGTGGCGCTATTTTTAGTACTCGTGCGATTTAGCATAAGCATAACGAATGTTTTCTTATTTTGGCTTCATCAATATGTTACTTTCGAATGTGGGTCCTATTTAACATATTTTCGAAAACTGGAAGGCAAGTTACCCCCTACCTCTCCACTAAAAACCGTGAATTACTGATTTCATCTGAAATTAAACGGTTGGAAGTGCTACTGTCAAAAAAAGTTTTTAATATTCATAATTTTTTAAATTGCACTTTTGGTAATTTACTAAATGGGCAGAAATGGTTTTTGAATATTTTCTGCTTTTCTCATATTGAAATCTATGATTTCTCAAACTCAGCACACTTTAAAGCACATAACACTTAAAAACACACTTTCGATAATTTTCTAAACAAACAAAAATATTTTCTTTTTATTATTTTGAATCTTATTTTTCAGTCACCACAAGGTGGTGCGACTAACATAGAATAATTTAATTTATAGAATGTTTAATAAATATTTAAGTTCTGAATCTAATAAAATAATATATTTTCTTAGAGAACACACACGTGTACAGAATTTCAATTCTCTAGCATTGAAATTCTAAAAATTTATTCTAAAAATTATGAAAATTTATTCTAGAAATTCTGAAAATTTATTCTAAAAATTATGAAAATTTATTCTAGAAATTCTGAAAATTTATTCTAAAATTTATTCTTTTCCTGAAAAAATAGAAAGGAAATTCAGGAAAGGAATAAAAAATCAATTACAGAATTCAAATTTTGCAAAAAAAAAAAAAAGAAAGAAAGAAAGAATAGTTAATTTGAATTCATATTAATTTAATGATTGAAAAAAATAATAAAAATAAATGTTAAATATGAATGTTTAAATATAAATGTTTAAAAATAAAATAATGTTGTTAAATATAAATGTTTAAAAACAAGATATAACAATTCTTATAAACTTCTAAACGTATTAAGTGCGACCAAAAACATATTCTTTGGCTTGTCATTGCTGCAAATAAAGTTGCAGGCATTTCCAAAAGACCACTTCAGGCAAATAGCACTGCACTTGTCCGTTTATTCCCTAGCTGTAACAGGTGTTTCCTGGAAGGAAAAGACAAAAGCCAGTAAAACTTCTCAGACGCTGGGGCGTCGGCGTGAAGAATCGCTGACCGTCGTCCCCCTCAGTACACTCGTCATATGCGTTTCCGGCACTCATTCTTCACGCCCTCCTGCTTTCCCTTGGAATAATTCGAAGAGGAAGGACTTGATGAAAACTTTAAGTAGGCTCCATGGACCCGTAAAGTGACATGGGGATTTGGATCTGATGCATTATTAGAGATATCATTCCCACTGTCATATTCAGAAAATTTAGATGATTTAATACATTAAGATTTGATAAACAACTAAGTTTTATAAAAAGATGATATTTTGTAGATTTTCATGTAAAAAATTCTACTTTCTCGTATATGTAATATAGTAAAGTATGGAACTCGTCAACAAAAATTCAAACCGCATTTTGACCAATCCCTGAGTTTGAAAGACACGTTTTTGCTAAATATATGTCTGTCTATGACAAAGATAACTCAAAACCGCTTTGAGCTAGATGGTTGCAATTTGGTATAGTCTTTACACCAAATTTGCAGATTTCAATCAAATTTGTCAGTAAAATCTGTTCAGAGGAAGTCAGTCTGTCTAACTGTTTCGAATATAAGTTAGCATGTTAATGGTAAAACATTGAGTTTAACATTAATGGTGAAACATTGAGAGTTGGGCATTGAAAATTCCTTGTCTAGATTTAACATCTATAGTGTAGACATCTTTCAATTTCAAATTTTCATCTTTCAAACCAACCAAATCCAACCAGGGGTTTATTGTTTGTCAATCTGTGATTTCAGAAATAAGAATGAGAATAATTCCAAACACCGCAATGACTTAAAGATATCAAATTTTATGTGGGATTTTGTGACTACAAGAGGAATTATCACATTTTTGTATCAATCGATCTGGAAAATTGTATCTAAAACACAAATCCAATTTTCAGATACTGTTGATTCATGTTAGGGATGAATCACCAAATAACACAATAGATTCAGTAAAGATCCTGAATTCAGGCCAAGAGTTAAATACCTTAACTTTAACACATGTAAGGTGATTTTTCGAGAAAGTTTAGGGGAAATCATCTACTTTAATATGATGATCAAATTGTAACAGTCAAACGCAATAAACTTTTCCTTCAACAAGATATTTCATTGAACAATTTTAACATTCCACTTGATTCATCGTTTCGATAATTAATGTAGCTGAAAAATATTAGTAGTAATGCTCTGGAGAAGGTTCACAGTATCAACAAAATACTTCCGTTCAGCTCAGGGAAAGACGACAAAAGAAATCTAGAAATAGGCGTCAAACAGAAAGCTTAATTAAATTGGAGAATGAGCTTAATGATGTGCGGCTTTTACACCGAATCTGTAGAATTCTATAAAATTTTGGAAGAATTCCTACCACCGTTTGTCTGTATGGCTATCTAAGTATACTACTGCATAAGATATTGACGATAACTAAAAAGGTATGTTGACGTGGTTCAATACATAGTTTCAAAATCTTTTTTTAAGATGTATTAAACCCCGTCATATAATATATATATATCAACTATATCATATTTTGAACTAAATCCATTAATGAATAGTTGTTTGTTGCCAAATGCAAATTCCAATCAGTCATAGAAAGGTATCCAAATAGCATATTCCCTTTTTTCCCCAATCAATTAGCAAAAAAGATGTCCAAATATACTCACTTTTCTATTCCAATAAATGGACAGAAAGATGTCCAAATAGCATATTATCTTTTCTTTTTTAATTGGTCAACAAAAAAAGTGTCCCAAAAGCATAAAAAGGGACCTTAATCCATTCACAAAATGTTCCATGGTCAATATTTGCTAATACTATAGCATACAGAACCTTAACTCGCAAATGGCAATTTTTCCCCCTCAAGGAAAATAAAATTTTATGTTTTATTATAATCGATTGCATAACTTTAAAACATTTTTCACAATAAAAATCCCTTTTACGGTCATATTTTAATTATAAAGACTGTATAATGTGTTTTGAAACCTTATTAGATTGCATATCGCGGTATTAAGTTCCCCTAGAGATGAAAAGTTTTTTTTTTTTTTTTTTGCATTATCTTTTATAAGGTGGAAAAAACTGTTTTACAGGAAGATTCAATTGGCGTATGTTTCCAGCTCTTTACTTCAGCTTCAGTTACAAGTAATTTTAAATGTTCCGATAGCGAAAAACAAATATTTGAACCTATTGCGCCAAAATTATCTAATACAATCATCTAATAAGCTTAGATTAGTATTCTATTTCGAAACGAAATGAGGGTAAATTTGGAACGAATCACCTAATTATGAACTGCGGACAAGATTGAAACCTCGTATGCTTCCATTTCAAATCATACGGTGAAAGTTCCGCTTTAGATTATTTAACCCATTCAGGACCGTGATCACAGACACGAGGCGAGATTTTCCAATTTCGGACTTGAAATACATAAGAGAGACTTGACTTGAGACTTGAAATACATAAATCATAGTGTAAGCTCTTTTCATCTATGTTATCATGAGTCGGAAAGGAAGAATCGCGTGATTACGAATATTTGACAATGGTCCTGAACGAGTTAAGGTGCACCAAAACTGCATATAGCAATGATTTTTGGAAAAAATTTGTTTCGATTTTGCGATCTACTGATTTCAAAGATTCTGTCCCGAGGCCTCCACAGCCTTACAATAAAATTGTAATGAAATCTTTTCATAAATATGGCTTTTTTGTTACTTTTAATAATTAACTAGCCTTCTTTGGTGACCAACTAGTTTGGAGGGCACTTATGATAACTACAACTTGATACTTATGATTACTTCAACAAAGTACTTTTAAGCATAAAATTTGGATATGTGTTGGTTCAGAAGCTTTACATCTGTTTAAATATTGGAGCATCCTAATGGAAATGAGACCCATGATACCATAGTACCATTAAAATTTCATCTATTTAGATAATATGTCTTATAATTGTATGCTATCTTTAGTAATAATATACTGTAAAATCACTTTCTTATATATTAAAAAAACTATGTATATATTTAAACTATGTATATATTAAAAAACGCTTTCTTTCAAAACGAACAATGATGAAAGAAAATCTCAATATTAAATATTTGATAAATCAATGAAAATGAATTGTAATTTCACTATAATAATGAAAAACTTTTCTGCAAATTATCGAAAAATGTTTTGAAAAAAATATCAAAACTATACAAAGAATTTTAAAGATAAATTGATAATACTAATTCAAAATATTAATTGATAATACATTTTAAAATATTAAAATGATGTGTAATAATACAGTATCATTCAATATTAGTTGTAAGAAACTAGCAGGGAAAACTTCAGAATTTTTCTTAGTTTGAAATTAACTCTGCTAAAAGTTTTAAAACAATGACTCTTTAACACACATTCTCATTTTCCATGTAACAAATGCATTAAATTTCATAGTTCTGTTGACAACATGGAGACATACAAAGATACACAATCTATTTCATTATTAGTGGAAATGAAAGACAAAATTCTTAACCGAATTAAATATTTTGTGAATCCTTAAATAATTTCCTTAAGAAAAATCCTACTTTCCCACATCATGATTACAAATAAATTAGCTAAAGTTAATGAATCCTAATATGTTTCACGGTCCTTCGAAAATAAAGTATAATATTTAGAAGCATGAGCTTTGTCAAATGTGTAAAACAATCGACAAATTTCTATAAAAATAAACTGAATTTATACAATTAAACGATACACATATAAACATCAAATAAGTAAATAGCCGAATGATGTTTCTAAAGTCCATTTATTTTGACAACCAATAACAAATGCAAACATGAAAAGGCCATTTCTCCACCGCTTTTTCCCACCGAATTTTGCTACTCCATCATCTGAAATCTGACCTCAAGTGTTTCGGACATTCGAATTCGAGAATTGTACTCCCTTGCCACCCCTACCCGTCATCAGAAACCACAAGGCCTCGTCCCTTTTCGCCCGAAACTTAAGATTTAAAAATAAAAAAAGCACTACACACATCCCTACGCTGCCCCCCTCCCTTTTCCTAGAAACTTAAATCCTTATCCGAGAATAAAATAAAATATCCTTCCTTTCTTTCCGCACTCCTACACGCATTTGACACATCTCCTCCACCAACCCCCCTCTCAACTTCCCGGCAGGGGGTGAGTGGGGTGTAGAAGAATATAATAAAATATAGCAAGGGGGGACATAAAAAGAAGGATATTTCTGCACCCCCTCCCCTCTCCTGTGAAGTGGAAGAACCTTTCGTGTAGTCCGGAGACCCGGAAATAGGTCCACGGACCTCACTCTCTTTTCCTCTGTGTCTCTTCTGGGAGGGAGGGAAGTGGAAGAAATAAAATTCTCTGATCCCCCCCCCCCGCATCCTACCGATGGATTCCATGACGGGTTCGATCATGCAGAATGCGAACAGACTTATACATAATTCCTCTCATTGCCTTTCCGGTCGCCCAATTCGATTCAGAACACCCTTTCAGAGGTGAGGGGTGGAGGATGGTGTGAGTTGTGACGGCCGCTGGTCATATTTAAGGCTTTGGGATGCACGACCGACTGAGGGATGAGCTGGACACGGGTTTGGACATGGGTTTTTGGTTTCTCTTTTTGCATCGGACACTCTTTTGAATTTTAGGGCAACTTGGGGTATAAAACTCTGTCCACTATCCGGATCTGATTAACAAAATCTGACCTGACCATGCAACTGTTCAAGCATTCGCCGATGATTTTGTTTTGGTTATTAAAGCCAAAACTAAAGAAAATCTAAGACAAAATACCCAAGAATCAATAGCACAATTCATATCCTGGGCCGACACAAACAATTTAGAAGTGTCTACGGGGAAATCCAACTTCATTCTGTTTAGTAAATGGGCAACAGGACCCAGAATCTATTGGCAGGGAGAAAGAATAAAACAAACGCACGCTAAGTATTTAGGTGTCCATATAGATGATAAATTAAATTGGAATACCCACCTCAAGCATTTAGCAACAATTCAATTTCCTTAAAATAGCTGGCAAATCCTGGGGAATAACACTTCGACACAGAAAAATTTTGTACATGACAGTCATTGAAAGGATGCTTGCACATGGAGCAGGTGTTTGGTGCCTCCACCCCACTGTTATACTGGCAAAAAAACTGTCTTCTATCCAAAGAGGCTTTTTGTTTGTAATTACGGGAGCATACAAGACCACTCCCACTGCAGCACTCCAGGTTATCCTTGGCTTGCCTCCCCTTCATCTGGAGCTTCAGATGATAGCAAAAATGACTGAACTATACAGACTCCGTGAAATTGTATCTGATATGCCACATATAAACCAATGCGAATATGAACACAGAGCAACGGGCTGGACGACATATTCCTCCAAACATCTTCAAGTGCATCAAATTTCGTTGGAAGATGGTGGGTCTCAGAATTCAGGACTCAGAATCTACACAGATGGATCAAAATCTTCAGCAGGAGTTGGAGCTGCATTTTGTGTCATGCAGGATGCAGTCACTATACACCAATTGTCAACCAGTCTATTGAAAGAAAACACAGTCTTCCAAGCCGAACTACTAGCACTCAATAGAGCAGTAAAATATGCAACCTCTCTCCCTTCATCAAATCCAGTCACCATTTTTGTCGACAATAAAGCAAATATACAAGCCTCAAACTCTCCAAAATCCAATAACCAATTAGCAAGGGATACATTCACCCTTCTTCTTGTAAATCCTCAAGCTAAAATCTCATGGATCAAGGCACATGTAGGTTATGAGAGAAATGAAGTGGCGGATTGACTAGCCAAAACAGCTGCTAGCGCTAATCAAGATCATAATACAATGAAGCTTCCAAAATGTCATCTGAAGAACATCCTCCAAGCCGAGATTTTGTCAAGATGGCAAAAGGAGTGGGAAGAAGGCGAAACAGGCCGATCCACATTCAATATAATACCAAAAGTTTCTCTCTACGCGACCAACTGGAACAGAATGGATGTGCTTTTCGTCACTGGACATGGTCCATTCGCAACATACCTGCACAGATTCCATCTGACCATCTCTCCTTGTTGTAGCTGTGGGGAAATAGGATCCCCAATTCACTGTGCTACCGAATGCTTACTGACTCTCTCATGGCACATGAGAAAGCCAGAGCCACGTTTTGAGGAAGAATTGTACAGGAGAGTTTCATCGAACACCCATTCACGCAGCAAGATCCACTCCATAATAAACCATATCCATAAACAACAAGACCTCTTCAGGGTTATTCAATAACTGAGACCAAATTGCCAGTCATAATCAGCTGAAAATATAACTTCAAAAGTGTAACTTATTTTTGTTTCCCCCCCCCCATGTAATTTTTACCTCACCCAAAAACTGAATCTAGTCGTGTAAGATTCGACACCAATGGGATTCTCTCTGGAGATACCTGGATGGTTTGTCGTCTCTATCTTTATTTTTTATCTCTTTCTTCTTCTTTTTTTTCTTTCCATTTTGTGCCCTTCTAACCGGTTAGATAACTTAATGTTATAGGCACCGGGGGCGCAAGATGGCGTTATGTTATGTCCACTATCCAACAGACTGGAAAATAAAACCACAGGACCCAGACGGACTCAACAGATTTTAACACTACAGTGATTGTTTATTTGCTGATACAGATGTCACACAGATGTTCGGAATGTAATTTATCAATCTCTTCTTTTTAGTTAGCATTCTCATTTCCCTGTATAATTAACTCATAGTCAGTATTTGTTTAAGTATTATTGTTCCCTCTATCTAATTATTACATCATCAAAAAATTGAATACAATCGTGTAGGATTTGACACCAATGGGATTCTCTCTAGAGATACCTAGATGGTTTGTCGTCTCTTTCTTTCTTTATTGTTTTTATCTCTTTCTTCCTTTTTTTTCCTTCCATTTTGTGCCCTTCTAACCGATTAGATAACTTAATGCTATAGGCACCGAGGGTGCAGGATGGCGTTATGTTATGTTATATCCACTATCCATTGTCATCGATGTAATGGTCATGAGCAGTCTATTCAATCAGTTTGAAATGTCTAAATATGGCAAAAAAGGAACATTTTTTCTGAGGTACATTTTGTATTTTACTACGATATAATCATATAATTTCGATAAGGCAAAACAAAATGGCTTAAACACATGAAATTTAATAACAACTCAAAAGCGCAATAACTTCGATAGTTGAGTAATGTTCTTTTCATTAAAATTATATATCCATGGAAACTCTGAGGAAAAACAAACAAAAAAGACTTTACTTATTGGGTTGGTGCATAACCATCATTCGTTTTTAAATGATATTATCAGGTGAACTTATTATTGAACAGTATTTGTTATGAGAAAGTAAACAAAAATTCAACATTAAGATTTTTTTAATGATTAATCCGGAGCGTAGTCACCATCTTCTTCAAAACCCTAATGATGGTTGGAATAATCCACATTGAAGTTATCAACCAGCATTCGAGTTGCCGAATTTTGTCTCCTACGGCTGCCGAAAGTAACTGGTCACCGAAATCCATTAGTCTAAAACAGCCTGACTTATCTTCTAAGCTACTGCCGCCAAATTTGAAATGATCAAACCATTCCCAGCATTGACTGTACTTTCGTTGATTGTGCTGTCACCATTATCTCGTTAAGATTGCAAAATGACAGCGCTGCTTTCCATCCTTTCTCAAAATGATACAGCTCAATATGATGAATATGAGTATGGTTATCGACAAGCATTGTTATAACCTAAAAGAATATTTTCATTCATAAATTTATGAAATAGTTAAAAATTTTATTAAAATATAGCAACATAAAGAAACGCGTGATAATTACGCAACAACCCAAAGTAATCCGTTTCGGTATTATTCCACAGTTTAGTTTAGTTATATTAACGTCCCGTATAAAGCAACACGAGCGCTATTTTGGGACGGACCTCGTAATTTTGAACCGAGATTAGACGACACCTGAACTGGCACCCCCCTCTCCAACCACACCACACCAGAGGGAGGACGTTTGGCCTGACAGATTTAACGTGCAAGGGACTCCCTTAAACGATGGTTCTTCGGTGGAATCGTGTCTCGAACCTGAAACCCTCTGGTTCCGAAGCCACGCCGGCCAGAATATACCCACAAATAACGAACTATGTTGCGGTAGGATACAAAAAAGTTGGTGAGTGAACAAGGTCCCTAATTAAGTGTAGAGTGGAAATGAAAATAGACCAAAGGGAGTAGTCATTCTAAAACTTCCTCTTTACTTCATAATAAAAATTCTGTACCCTCGTATAAAACTAGACTTGGCAAAACAGCGAATATGACCAGTTTTCAAATTTTTATTTTCAGAGTTTCGATCATGAAATGTCGTCTTAGTAGTATATTAAAGAAAACAGAATATGCATTTTGAAGCCTTTTTAGTCAAATTTAAATAAAAATTGGACACAAAACTACAAGTGTAATAATGTGATCACATAACAGTTTTTAATCCTTTAATTATTGAGTTTTTGCATTATTTATATACATAGAAGGTGCAGACGACAGAAGTCAATCCGCTGACGGATTTCATTCAAAATTTGATAGTGATTTGTATTTTAGATACTAAGGCGTTTCACCGAATTTTATCTGTCTTGCTTTTAAAATTTTATAATTATCGTATTCGAACAACTGGAGAAACAGACTTCCTCTAAATGAATTTTTTTAAACAATTTGACGAATATCTGCAAATTTTCTGTAAAGACCACTTATCAAATTGAATTTCTTTACAGGATTCTTCTAGCTCGTCTAGTCTTAATAGCATTTTTATGCGTTTTTAGACTTACCGTGTTCACAAACAGGTATAAGCGCAAAAAAAAAGGAATTTAACGGGCTCAATGTGAAGATTCTTCAAATTTTTGGGAAGATTATATGCCTTTTCGTATACGACAGTATTTCCCAAAGTGTGGTGCTCGTACCCCTAAAGATACAATAAGAATTTGAAGGGTTACTACTGAGTCAAAAGTCAATCCCCGGAAAACCACGTAACTCTATCCAAAATGAAAGAGGGTCCAATCATTGTGAACTACTATCCCTTCCCGTGTGACCGAAATCAGAAAAATCTTTGATTTTTTTCGCTGTCGGGTTTAAGTACCCTTTGCCGCTTTGGCTTAATTGCTTACAGCAGTGCTTGAACGGAAGTGCCTTTTTAGTCTTATAAGGTCTAGGTGGTGGGTTTTGTTTTGTTTTGTTTTTAGTTACATTAACGTCCCTTTTTGAACCAACACTAGGGCTATTTGGAGGCGGACCTTGTCATTTTGAACAGCGAACTCCTGGGCTGGCACCCCCTTTCCAAACTTCCACACCACACTGGTGGGGTTTGGTGGGGATATGCACTGTACTGTGCTTTTTACAAAAAGTCCTTTTTGTGTATGTCACAAAAAAGAAAATAAATACATTTTTGCTTATTATTAAAATGCATCCATTTTTTTTACTAGGAGTACTCAGCATTACTAAAATTATAGATGTACACATATGTCAA
This sequence comes from Argiope trifasciata, assembly GCA_026543055.1. Taxonomy (NCBI): domain Eukaryota; kingdom Metazoa; phylum Arthropoda; class Arachnida; order Araneae; family Araneidae; genus Argiope; species Argiope trifasciata. The sequence continues at coordinate 1,244,643 of JAPMOQ010025070.1, read as the reverse complement.
AAGTTTGGAAACTATACGAAATGTAAAAAATTAGATTAATGTGTGAAAGTTAGCCCGAGAAATATATTTCCATACTTAAGAATCTCACAGTGCTTTACATTTCATAGACAAAATAAAACTTCCTAACAATATGCATCGATATATTTCCTTATTATAAATGGAATGGCTTTCCAATATGCCATATAAATTTCCATATCCGATAAACTATGAATAATGTTGAGGCAGAAATAATCAGTCGAAGAGGAAGCAATATTCAAACTTTATGCCTTTTTACATCTTTCCTGCCCCCAAACTGTCTCTTGAAATAACCTTCCAGCGAGGATCACTCTCCGGGATCGTTGGATGGCGAGTGTCCGTTCCGCACCGGAGACTGCACTCGCCAAATTTATTCATTTTTTGCCCAGTTCATGCGGACAAATCCCACCACTGTTTCATTTTACCAATAAGAGGGTCTAATAAGTGTCCCTCGCCGCTCGCAAAACTCGGTTTTATGACAGGAGGATCAAGACAGTGGAAGAGGTTGCAAGATTTGGCGATGAATCACTCTCTGAAACAAAACAAAAAAAGAAGCTGCATTTATCGAGAGATAATTTTTTCCCTTCTAATATTGCCGATTACACATTTGAGAGGGTTTTGGTAGAAATTCCATAAAATTCATTTGGTTTTCTAAGTTTTTTTATTTTCACGTATATGAAGAATAAAAACAAAAAAAAACCGTTACAATTGCTAAATCATCCAACTTTTAGATTCCGACAAATCTTAACGTTTCACAGATACTTGCTCTCTGCCTCTTGTTTTTCGAATCACAGGATACCATATTGTGATGCAAAGAAATCCGTTGTGTACCGAATATTTTCTCTGTAGCAAGAAACATGGGATTTAAGTAGGAACAATAAATTGCATTCAATTAAGCCTTTTACGAGCTTATGGCCAGTCTTACCTGTGCGTAGGCATGATGTTATATTAACACGCCTTCGTATAGGGCACACTCGCCTTACTCACAAACATCTACTATTTGGTGACAGAGCGCCTATATGTCCAACATGTCAAACAGATTTTACAGTTCATCACATTTTGATCGAGTGCTCAGCTTTTAATATTCATCGTAACCAGTTCTTTCACTCATCATCCTTAACTCTCGCTGATTTATTAGGAGAGAAGTACCATTCAAACATTTTTAAATTTTTATACACTATTAAATTTTCATCTTGCATTTAAATTCTTCAAGCGCTTTAACTTCTTAAACTTTTCATTGTAAATACATAATCCTGTGCTACTGTTTCCAGTATTTTTTAGCTATTATACTTTGCTTTTATGCAACTATTCATTTATTTCAACCTTAATGACCATTTAACCACTTTTTAACCATATGGATGGCGCAACTTGGCCAAAGATGGCCTTTGTGCCAGAAAAACCCAACTAACCAACCAACCAACCAGCTTCTTGAATCTAAATATGCATTTTTGAAATTATGTCTGTTTCAGAAAACACTAACTCAGAAATATTGTCTGCTTGATGGATGAAATTTGGTGTATGATTGTTTTATCAACTTTATAGATGTGAATCACATTTTGAATGAAATAAATTCGTGGGAATTCGACAAAAGAAAATTCATTTGGTTTTCTAAGTTTTTATTTTCACGTATATGGAGTACAGAAAGACAAAACACTGCAATTGTCAGAGCATCCAACCTTTAGATTCTGACGAATCTAAAAGTTTCAGAGTTAGTTAAATCCAAAAATGCATTTTTGGAAATATGTCTGTCTATCTGTTTGTTAAAAAAAAACTCAAAAATGTTGTCTTCTTGTTGGATGTAATTTGGTGTATGATTATTATACCAACTTAAATCAAATTTTGAATGAAATACAATCGTGGGAATTTGACCTATGTTATAATACAAATGAAAATGAGAATCTCAAAACAGATATAAAACGACAAGGATAGATATAAAATTTAGTATATAGATTTGATTTAAAATGAATGTCTGTATCAAACTTTGAAACTAATCCACCGAAGGGTTGATTGTCTATCCGTGTGTTATTTTGCAATCATATAAGGGATAATTTAATATATGGAATTTGGGATGTAATCTTGTTATTACAATTGCAGCTCTTTGTCGAAGTGTTCGGAAAATGGTTTAAAAAGAAGTGTTATAGATTGCATATTCGATTTATTACGAAGCATAAAACACACATAGCCTTTGAAAATCAAAACCCCAAACACTAGTGGTGCTCATGTAGTGTAGCCCAAAGTAAATAGTTTTAGGGAGCGATACCTTTATAAGAGAGCATCCAAGAAAGTTTTAGAGAAGCAACTGATTCTGGTTTACCAGATAAGAAATCAAAAGAAAATACTGTTACCATCAAAAACATTAAAATCTAAAATTTTAAAAGTTTTGTAATCATAATTACTATTTTTAAAAATCTGAATTAACAAAAATTAAGCATCCTTGGAATCCAAAAAAGCATATAGGAAATTGTGTCTCTCTACCAATTCTGTATTTATGTAAATAACAAAAAGTAGACCAATTGTAAATAACAATAACAAAAGAGTAGACCAATTGTAAATTTTGGTTTAAAAGTACTTTACACCTATTACATTTTGAATAACATAAGGCAACAGGAAGACTGTCTTTCGCTGATATTAGTGCAAATAATGACGCCATGATTTGTGCGAAAAAAACATGAAAAAGTAAGTGGTCCCTTAACAATTTGTGACCGTTGTCTAATACTAAATTCCTTCCTCCTAAATTTTATTGCTTTGGAGTAATATAATGCAAAAATTCGGGTTTAATTTGATTTAGTTAAAGAGACGGATAAAATTCGATACACAGATTTAACAACTTTAATTTAAACACCTATCAAACTTTGAATGAAATTCAAAAGCGTTTGATTGTCTATCAGTCTGCACTTTCAGAAACATGTTGTTACTCGTAGCATTTTAGAGTGACTGACAGTTATCTGCAGTGATTTAAGCCAAGTGAGCGTCTTGTTTTTTCAGTAGCGAAAACTAGGGTCAAGAGTAAAACTTAGCTACTACATGCGTAACATTGGCTTCCGTAACCCCTTCATACAGAAGGGACACATTCACACACCTCACAGATAGCACACAGAAGGTGGCCATACCGGGATACCCAGATCACGGAGAAAACGCGTTACCCCAATGCCAGGATGCCGGCTCAGAAACATGTAAACATGGTAACTCAAAACGCAATGGCTTAAATACATCAAATTTAGCACGTTATTTTGTGATTTAAAAAGTAATTTTGTGTCAAATTTTGGATTCAGTTGATTGGGGATAATGCCTCTGAAACCCGAAATCGAGTTTTGAGTATATATGACGAGAAATTGCCAAGGATCGGTAAAATAGCTAAATTCACGCTAAAGAATAATATTCCTTAGTTATTACACGCCAATGCATGCAAGACATGGATACCTTTAGTGTAGAGTATGCGAGAATATTTAGTGGAGACAACTACTAGTTCTTTTCATTATGTATTATATAACGTCGATATTGCATATCTTTTAAATTTTATCACCAATATCCAGAGTTTGTTACACTTCTGTTTTGAAAGATAAAAGTGTTGGCTCATACGACTTTTTCTCTTACCAAAAAATCCAAGTCTTAACTAACAGCAGGCTTTCAAAAGTTAATTTCCATTAAAGTCTTCAATCTCATGAGGCGATAATTTATAATCGCCAAGATTTTTTTCCCTTCACAAGAAGGGGTCTGTGCGGTCGGTTGAAGTGGTTGCAAATGGGGCCAATCAGACAAGCGACTCGTTATCGGCACTCTCTCGGCTACGTGACCAGCCTCCGGACTTTTGGCCCGATTATCCCTTGTCTGCCCGCCCTATCGATCACTTAGTCATCGACCCCGCTTGTTTGGATAGCAGATGAACAACTGCTCCTTCTCCTCTTTTTCAAAGAATATCTAAATTTGAATGTTAACAGAGAAAAGAAGTTTTGTTGTTGTTATATGTGCTCCCTAAAAAAAGATCTAGAGAACTTGGCTATTGTGATTGTATTCGTTGTATGACTTCAGACTTGGAAGAACCAGTTGCATCGAAACAGAAATTCTTTATTGTTAAAAGATTGCAAATTTATTACTAGTCACTTTTGGCGACTAGCTGTATCGCTTAGAATATCGGTTATGTTACCTTTTCATTAAATTGTTTAAATAAAATTGATTTGATGATATCATTGCTATGATATCATCAAATTGCCAGACATTAAAACAAGCCGGCGTCCTGGCATAGGCGAAGTGCGTCTTCCCCGTGATCTGGGCGTCCTGGGTTCGAGTCACTGTTCAATCATTGTTGTTCTTTTATTAGTTGAAAGAATGTGCCACCCCGTAAAAACGGTTCGTGCAAGCGAATGAGAAGTATTAAGTAGCTAACTCGTACTCTTGGTCCAAATTGGCGCTACTGAACAAGCAAGAGACGCTCATTTCAGCTTAAGTCACTGACAGCTTTCTGTCAGCGGGCTTGTAAAAGTGGCATAAACGACAACAGCAACATTAAAACCATTTGATTTTAATAGTCTTGTGTATATTCTGTTTAATGTATATATGAAAGTTCCAAAGCACAGATATACTGGTTAGTAGGGCGTTAGATTAGCATCCCTTGGATTGTGAGTTTGAACCCCACCAGCCAAAGACTCCGTGTACGAGGTGGTTGGGGCAAGTATAAATCTGTCGTAGCCACAAAGTCCTCCAAGTCGAGACAATACCACTGAGAGTACTGCATCAAAGGTGCATTCAAGTCTTAACTAGTGTCTGTGGATTAGCGAATGAAGTCCGTCCCTTAAAAAAAGATTGTGACGCATGAACAGCTAGTATGTACTCCTGGCCCTTGATGGCGCTATTGAAACAATAGACATTAAAACGCAGCTTAAAATAGCAGACTCACATCAGCTGGCTTGCCTATGACATATGCCATAAGCAACTACATAATGAAAGTTCCAACTGGATACCAATCTCATGACATCATAGCGTTATTGAAAACATGAATGCTCAGTTCATCCATCTATAACTTTCACGGTATTCAACATTTTATTCCTCTTGAAATCTATAATATTAAGCAGAATCCTTCTTTAACTTGTTTCCGTGGAAGAAAATCACATGATTTAATATCTGATAAAATACTGAAAACGATTAGAGTTTCTAATGCAATCTATTTTTGAGAAATAGGGAAAAAATATCTAAATTTTCCCTAAATTCACTAAAAATTTATAGTATCGTCAATTAGTATCATTAAAAAGTTAGTTTTTTAGCTCTAAAATTGTGTAAAAAAACTTTGGACTATAGTATTTATGAAAACAAGGGCGAGAAAACATTAAAAATTCGTTTAATTTGTTATTTATTAAAATTTTTAAACCATTGCTTTAAGCTGTACAATCACATCTTTCAAAGTGTATATGTGCCAAGTTTGGTACTTCTAGGTTCAAAGATTTTAACTGTAAAGCACTAACACATATGCATTCCTCTTTATTATTAGTTAGGATACAGATATATTCCTAACTTGTAGTAAGGTGAACCAATAGGTAAAATAATGGGGAATATATGTAATGATATTTTAAACTCTAATTTCAATTCAAATTAATTTCCCAAATTTTTACCTTAATTCAACTCATATCAACTTCATTCTAAAATATTCTCTTATTTCCTAACCCTATTCCATTTTTTCTATTTGATTAATTCAAGACAAGCTTTGAAAAAATGCTTTCGCCAGCGATTCCTACGCTCCGAGTGAAGAGATAGAAAATTGACCGCCAATTGAATTCTTCTAAAAGATCCCTGTGTTTCCCTTTCCGAGTTCAACGCTTGTAGAGAAATTCCTATCGAAATCTTAATATATAGGCACCGTGAAAAAATATTTTCCCTATCAATGTCTCATGTTATGCAAGACCAAGGATAATTTATTTCTCGCTTTTCTTCTGCTGCTCTTGTAATCCGCAGTAAACGGACAGGCCTAGTCCATGCCTCTAGTAAATAAATTGCGAGCCTCCCAAGAATATAATGCAATAAAGCGAACTTAATAATAATCAAAATTCTCTTCTCTGTCTTTAAAACCACCTTCTGATTTAAAAATTATATGCTTGCAATATTTATTCTATTATTTTCTAAAACTAGTCACTTTTAGCAAATTGCTTGATTCAATGCCAACCATACCATTGATATGTCAACATGGAGTGCATTTTTTTAAAAATTGACAGAAAACCACGTACTGAATTAAATCAATCAGCTGTAAATTACCGAGGGTGCAAATTAAAAAATGCCACAAGCTAAAGGTGGAGGTGAAAACTCTATTTCCAATTTAAAGTTCAAACAAAATTTATTTTTTCAAATTTCAATTTTGATATTTGTAAAAACATACAAGTGAATATTTTGATGGGTGAATTTACATCCAAGCATAACATTAAAAACTGAAACATTAAAAACAGATTTTCTGTCTCCTTCATATACTTCGAAAATAAAAAAAAATACTTAAAATGTTGATTAGAAAAAGAAATATAGTGTGCAAAAGATATAAATTAGAATAAATATAGATAAAATCGAAGATACTTTTCAAAGATTGCTTTTATCTATACTTATTCTTATTTCTGTCTTTTGAGCCCATTATTCTTATTCAAATCATTTTGCCACTTTATTGCATATAAAGTAAGCTTTCCCCGCTTCTCTTTTGCACCCATTAGTTATGCCACCCATATTATTCATTTACTAGAGAGAAAATGAATGGTAAGTAGACCATAAAGCCTCTTCAATCTGTATAATTTATTTTTCACAACATTTTCTATTATTTGTGTTCTTGAAATAAAATGTGACAACTTTTTTTCTAGCAATTAAGTATGCTTCGCTTGAAACAGCCCCTTAAAATTTCTGAAAACTCTTACAGTGAAATGCAGAAATATTAATCAATATTTAATTTTTTTAAATAAAGATTTTCTTTACTAAACAGATAAGAAACGCTTAAAAAATTAATAACTATTTCTTCTAAAACAACGAACAATGTTGAAAAGAAAATTTCCTCAATAATATATATTGTAGTATATGCATCTTTGCTGAAATTAGATTGGTTTTTCTTATTTATTTAAATAAAATAAAATAAAAACTTTTCTTTAGATATTCGAAATTCATTATCTTTTCAAGTATATATATATAAATAAGCCTTCGTCGATTCGAAATATTTAAAGATTTACCAACGTTTAAATTCGGTTGATGGTCTTCATGAATGGTTTCACGATTCCATGGAATGGTTTATTCGTTTGAAAGATTACGACCATCTACGGAACAAAGAAACAGGTGCAACAGATCACCCATGCAGTGATGACCACGTCCTATAAATGGCCATTCCTATTACCCAAACGGCCAGCGTCCGACATCTAGCCCAATATTCGAATTTCGAACACGTCTTCCAAAATAGCTTTGTTTGAACGATAGGGAGGGCATGTTCCATCACTAGTCAAAACAGGAAGACGTTTGAAATAGTCTTCGCAACATCACGTGAAGTTTAGAAACAAATATGTCTATTTGAATTGAAAATGAATTTCTCCCCCATGCAATTCTTTTTTTAACTTTTATGTTAAGTAACGATTACGGTCTTTAAAGAATTCTACTTAAACCATTCTGATCTCACCGAAAAGCATTAAGATTATCTTCTGATAGGGGAAGACTTTTAAAAACGTCAATAATGCAAATAAGAAGAAGCCATTTTCACATCCGTTTGTGAGAAATATACATAGAGAAAATACAGTAATCGCAGGAAAATTCCAATTCAGAATTTTAATGAATCTTTTTAGACTTCTCTAAGCCTGAATGACGCTTTACTTTTTCACATACATAGTACATGGATAAGATGGGAATATTCAAAGATTCGAAATTGAGATTTTAAAGAATTTCCATTTTTTAGACCTCTTTCCCCCCAAGATGGAGTAAAACATTTTTGGATAATGACCGTTTGTCTATCTCTGTGGGAAAGATCATTCAAAAACACTTTGATATATATGGATAAAATTTCAAAAATGTCTTTATTTTAAATTTCTATTAAATAGGAATTTATTTAAAATAGATTTCTATCAAATTTTGAACAAACTTCGCTCATAAAGTCTGTCTATCCGGCTGTTCCCATATAATTTAACATCTAAATTACAAAACTCAATACACAGAATGAACATCTATAGTCTAGACGCTTATCAAATTTTGCGCTTAATCGAACGATGGATTGACCGTTGGTTGGTGTGTTCTTTTTGTGCGAGCTAGATAACAAACTTGGCGACTGTGGCGACAAAATGGATAATGCTGGAAATAGAGAATTTGCACAATCCATCCAATTGGAACTGAGATACGCCCTGATTGGCCAGAAGGTTCTCAGCCCATCTCCCTGAAACTATAACAGCCCGGCACTCTTCTGTAGGTAGTGGTAAATTGAAGCATATCCAGAGTCATAGACAAATAAAGAATCTTCGAGAGGATAACGCAGCAACTGCAGAGTATTGTACTTTGTATGGAGCGAGTGCTGAATTGCTGTGTACGGAGTCCTGTGGAAGAAGCGCTGAGTCCTGTGTGTGGAGTATCCAATATTTTGGTAATGATACAGCTAAAGCAAAGGACAGTGAGAAATTTCAGCCGTCTGGAGAGATCATAGAATGTCGAGGATACCCTCTCCTGCCGAATTCTGTCGGGCCGCTTTGTATGTGAGGGCGTGGTTACTATCGAATTTCTACTTGTGGGTTACTGTTATTGTTCTGTGCTGCTGTGTGTTCGTATCGGCTGTACATATATATGTCGTCTTTATGCTGTCTTATCATCGTGCAAATAAATTTCGTCGCTGTTTCTTATGGAAGTCAGTTGATTGTGTCGTCACACCATACACCCAATACAAAACGAACCAGTTAAAAAGCCATAACAATATAAACTCGATAATTCTAAAAGGAAATGATTTGAATATACTAAATTTGGTAAAGGATTTTGTGACTAAAGTGTAGTTTTGTAAGAAGTTTTTGTTTTAATTGTTTGGGAAAAATACGTAAAAAACACAAATTCGATTTTCGGATATTGCTAACCGCATTCCAAGGAATAATAGCCAAGAACGACATAATAGATTTAGTAAAAAGACTAAATTCATGCCATGGTTTAATATTTCATAACTATTGTACATCAGTGTCAGATTAAACTTTCTCTGGTGTTACAAGGTTATTAGAGTATGCGAGAAAGTTTGGGGTTTTCTCAATGACTTGGAATTATGCTTATTTGTGAATATAATTGAAAGAAATCTTTACTCGTAATTAATTTAAATGTTGCTAACTTCCATATGAATTAGAAATTAGAGAAATTGTATCCTGTTTTAAAGAATGGTGTTAAGCTAAATGTTACTCCTTGTGTTAAACAACCATTGAGACTGCAAAGTGCCCATAGCAAAAACACTGACCGAATTAATCTCAAATGCTTTACAAGACTTTATTATTTATTTTGAGTAAAAATGCCGATTAATCTGAGATGCATGGTTAAACTAGATTTTTAGAACTATAAAATTTGTTAGCGAGATCTTCTTGAAGCCGTCTTTTAAAGAAACACCCTTATGGTTGGTTTAAATAAGGTCTTTCTAAAATAAATTTCATTGGACCAAGACTTGTGGAAATCAATGGCTTTGATGTCAGATGAAACGAAATTTCGATTAATTGAAAACTTCATCTAGGAAGTCACGTTTCTAAGTCAACAGGGAAACTTGCTTCCAGGTTTGTTTTTCTAATTTGGTCTTGTCTTCAAGGGTTCATCAAGGTATCTAATTTATAACTTTCCTTGGTAGACCTACTCCAATTAACGGTCGAAGAAGTTTCGAGTACATTTATTTTCTTGATACCGTTTGACCAGTTCAAATTACGAGTTTTATTTTTTGAATTTCTTTCCTATATAATTGTTATTTTTATCACCCACCATGGTGTTCGGTATCAGTGGGATTAAAAATATCACATAAAAAGACAAAGTGTCACATGTTTTGTTTTTATTTGTGATTACCACCAGATGTCTCGTGGTTTGTTTACATTCCTTTATTTTTGTGTTACAAAGATTCACTCCACTAGAAGAGACATGTGACATGACAAAATTTTTATAAATATATATTTTTCTTTGTACAAAGTATACACAGGAAAAAATATATTGTAATAGTATGAAATTTCAAGAAATCTCTTCCTTTCAGATCTCTCCGTATCCGTAAAACATATTTCATAAGGAATTATATGTGTCTGTGAAAATATATCTTTAGTCTCACAAAGATTGTCAGACAAATTGCTTTTATGAGAATAATTAACTTTACACACAATGACGATCTCAGATCGGATTTTTGAATTTCGCGATATTACGTAGTTATGAAATCCCTCTTTCAATAAATTGGCAATTTAGTTTTGTAATTTGATACCGCTTTTTTAATTAAATATTTTAATGAATTATTAAATATTTCTCTAATTTACGTCATTTCTTAACGATATTTTTGTATTTATCTTTAAAGAATCTCTGGAATCTTGATTGAATTGATGATAAAATTGGGATTTGATGTAGTTATTGCATTACATCATATTCAGACAACCGGATAGACAAACTTCCACTGAATGGAGAAGGAAGTGGAAAAGAAACCCAATTCAAATTCGGGATAGAGGCTATACATCAAATTCCATTCGCCAAGCTCAAAGCGTTTTTGAGTGTATGTTTTATGTTTACAGATAAACAGGCAGAAAAAAATCAAAAATGTGTTTTTCGGACTCGGAGAAGGGGAAAATGTCGAGAGTCCCGTCAATTGCCGAGTTTGAATTTTTTTAACAATTATAATGCTACCCTATTGAAAATTTAGACGATTACGATGCTATCCCTTTGAAATTTTGGATGATTATGATGCTACCATGTTGTACATTCGGACATTTATGATGCTACCACATTGTACATTCGGACAGTTATGATGCTACCCTATTGCACATTCGGACGATTATGATGCTACCCTTTTGCATATTTGAACGATTATGATCCTACCCTGTTGTTCATTAGGACGATTATGATGTCACCCTATGGCTCATTTGGACGATTATGACTCTACCCTATTGCTCAGTTGGACGATTATTACGCTACCCTATTGCTCATTTGGTTGATTATGATGCTGTCCTATTGTATATCTGTATACAAGGAAATAAATTATTGATGTTGTTTACTCTAATTAAAGAAATACTTATCGCTGAATAATGAATTTCCTTTTTAAACAGTTTATTTTTTGACATTATGAAACATCTTGTTGAACGATTATCAAACATCAAACTATTCATTCAAGAGAAACATTCAACATACAAGATCTCGCCGATGGATACCCAGTCTCTTAGATCCGAATCCAGCCTTAATCTCTCTTGGCCAAATCCCAAGTCAGTTTTAACAGAGAAAAACCGAATCCTTTCCCTTCCTCCCCACTTCGTCTCCGCATTCCGCTCGACGCACGGAAAGAATCTCATCTTACGGCAACCAAAGGCACTCTAATTGCCTCTCTCTTAAACATCCATACCCCGACCGAACTCTAAATAGAAAGCAACCCGGGAGCTTCGAGATGCTCGGGAAATTAAAAGGTTAATGATGCCGTGGAACAATTGTTTCCGTTAAGTTATTGGATTCATTGTAGCGAGAAGAGTACCCTGAACACGCGCCGCGAAAGCACGCAGCAACACACAAAAAACATCAAGTTAATTGCGGTCGAGTTATTTCCCTCCGTACGTGCTTGATACATGAAGGCATGTAAGGGTGACATGTTGACTGCCATCCTCATAAATAAAGCAATTTTTATGTGTGTTTTGATCTTATTAATAAATGCTGTGTACTAAGTTTATGATGACTGTACACGCCAATTAAATTGTGTTACCTTATAAATTTAAACGAGCAATTCTGGTGCATATATAAATTTATTTCTTTTATCTCGGAAACTGCTCTACCGTTTGGGTCAAATTTAATATTTACATAGTTTAGCTTTTTAACCTTCCAGCGAGCACGGCCGTCATACCAACACGAAAGGTCACACGTATTTCCCACATACGCTATAGTAAATTGTACATTTTCAAAAGCGTAACTATTAAAATTATATTGTAAATAGCTTAGGATTAATAACTACAATCACTTTAAACATTTTTTACTTAAAAAGAAGCAGAAAGTATACAAACATAGATTGCAATAACAATTACCACTTGTTAACTGAATTGATTTAAAAATAATGTAAATGAAATTGTCGATATTTTGACAGTACAATTTGTATTTAAAATATAGAAGTGCAAAAGTACAGAATTAATGTATAAAAAGGAAAAAGTAATGGAAAGTTAGATATGAAAAGGAAGAAAATAGTTTCATTGTTATTTCATGGCAGCGTTGCAATTTGAGCAAATGTGTTTAGTGTGCTCCAAACATTTAAATTTCTGTCAAACCTCACAACCGAACCTCGTGATTCTAGTCCGCTTTTCTTTTTGGCAAGGTTTTTTCCCTGACGCCCCATCTTCCACTTCTTCAATACCTAGTTCGGCTTTTCACTTTAGCACCTTTAATTTTAGCTCACTTTTTAGAGATGTGGGAGCTTTTTTTAACATTTTCTTTCGTAAGTGCATTTGCCAGCTGGCGTCTAAAACAATACGGATTTATTTGACAAATCATACAAAATCAGATCTGACAAAAACTTACATGAACGATCGCGCGTATCTCTAAAATACAAATATCTGATCGGCCGAGACCTATTAACGTCACAAACTAACAACGACAACTGAAAGTAGGTCAAAGGGAGGGGGACAAATAGCCAAAGACAGGCTTTCCCAGTGCCACCAGATCTGAAGGTATAAAATGAAATTCGTCTCTAGTGTATCTCTCACATACGCGAGCCCGCTGGAAGGTTAAGCTTATCTATATTTATCTATATTTTATAAGCTTATCTATCTATATCTTATCTAACCTTATCTTGAAAAAACAAAATTTTAAACACACAAAAAAATCACTTTTTTTATAACTAACTATTAGATCCTTTTTCTGTTTTCATGCTGACAATGTCATATAACGCCATTTCGGACCCGATTTCACTGTAGTAAAATCCAGTGTAAGTTCAAAAATACTAAAGCAATGATAGATAAACTGTAAAATAAACACTATAATATAGCACATTGTTCCGAATAGCATAAATCAAGTTCATTAATGATTATTTTTTATTCAAATGATCAGTTCATCTGTCGACAAGATTGTAAAATGTTCATATGTAATCAGTGTGTGATTCATATCTAAATATTTCCTCTAAAAAGCATGATTTTACAAACAAACAAACGAATTAAAAAAAACATTATATTATAAAATGAAGTGTTGGCATTTTTACTTTTGTTTATTTATTTATTTTTTACTGATCGCAAAGATGACAAATTGGTTCTCCGGAATATTGGTTATACGGTTTTTCTAAATAGTGTAGATGTAACGTCTTGCTCCTGATTCCGCCAAATTATCCCACATGGATTGTGTTGTGACTTATGGCACTTTACAAGCCCGTCGACAGTTATATGTCAGCTATTAAAGCCAAGTGTGCGTCTCTTATTTTTTTAATAGTGCGAACTAGCGTCAAGAGTGCGAATTAACTACTCACGCGTCACAACCCTTTTTACAGGATGGACTTCATTCATGCATTTCATTTACTCACCCACAGATCGTAATTTAAACCTGAATCAGGGAACAATCACCTCTGAACCAGTACCCTTGGTAGTATTACTCTCGACATGGAGGACTTTGTGATTACGTCAAATTTATACGCGCGCCAGTCACCACATACGCAGAGTTTTCAGCCGGCGGTGTTCGAATTTCAACGTCCAACCAACCATCTCGGCTTTGTCACTATCAGACATTACAGCGTATTATTTTATCTCTTACGTATGGTTTGTGTATCGTGCACATGAGCCTTGCTAATGGAGATCAGTTCTATGGGACTATAGAATTATTACATTCAGATAAACACCCAGTTCATCCATCATCTAAAATTATAATTCGCGGTAATGTAGCTACTACTTTATTTATTTTATAATCTGAACCGATATTAAACAGAAACCTCGCTCCTTACGTTTCAACATCGGAATTAAAAAATCTCCAGATTCAGTATTTCATGAAATAACGAAAATATTTTCAATTTCAAGAAAACAATGTAATCTATTGTTAAAAATATATTTTAAAAAAAATTCCATTACTATTAAAGTGCTACAAAAACTTTTTTTAAATTTTGAAATTGTGTAAAATTAAGCTTTTATATAATATTTTCGAAGTTTAAAGCGGAAAACACCAAAGTCCAACCTGATTTTTAGTTAGAACTCTATTTAAATTTTCCCAAAGTTGCTTCGAATATATACCCGTCCTCCCAAGCATAAGTGCCGAACTTGACAGCTGTATGACAAAAAGTCAGTCCGGCCTGTAGAACCCCAACACGCACGCACAGGAATCTTTATTTACAGTAATTGGTAATTCATAATGATAATTACATCATTAATGCAAACCAAATATCTGTATTTAATTTTAAAAAATGATATTATTTCATTTTTGAATTATTTTAGGCATTTGTTAAAAACGTGTTTTTCTGATTCAGAGAGATGATATCCACCAAAATTTCTGAAACCTGCTAGAAAGCAGTGATGTACATCTTGTAGTGACATCTTTTCCTCTCTGCATTTGTGGCAAATGGGATGTATCAGGAAAGGTAAAACAAAAAAAATATTGGTGAAAACAATTGCTATGATTTTTGATTAAAATTTGCTGTTTCTTTGCCACAAACCAGACCTTGATGGAAAGGTTGGAACACAAAATTAAACGCATTTTTCGCTATAATTTGGGTAAGACTGACTGTCCACTGATATCCATCCAGTCCTCAAATAAGACCCTTTCCCAATATGAAATTTAAAAGTATACTATATTAAATTCAGGTACGTATGATTATGTAGATATTTTATAATCCCGAAGTAGAAAAATAAGGGAGAAGCATTTTATGTGATACGAAATTGTGATACTGAAAAAAAATCAGTCTTAAATATTTCCTTAGGAAAGAAAAATTATTTCAATCTTGTTTCTTCATAAAAGCGTGAAACAGCCTGAAAGAAAAAAAAACTGACCAAATATTTTCTAGGAAACAATATTATATTTAACATGACAACAACTTTTTGATACTTCGCATTTTTAAGGTAAATAGAGAACTATACAATACGTATTTTACATCAATAATCAATTATATTCTTTCTATATTTTTGATAAATCAGATCAATCGAGATAAAAATGCAGATGTAATATGTTCTTACTCTAATTCCAATGGAGTGACATTCGCCATAAATTATACTTAAAAAAGATTACAAAATCAAAATGTATATAAAAAATCAATTTGTGGACACTGTGTAGTCACCAGTTTCCTTTTCATTTT
Organism: Argiope trifasciata; assembly: GCA_026543055.1. NCBI lineage: Eukaryota > Metazoa > Arthropoda > Arachnida > Araneae > Araneidae > Argiope > Argiope trifasciata. The sequence goes on along the minus strand of JAPMOQ010025070.1, from coordinate 1,229,210 downwards.
TGCCCCACATAATAAGATTAGATAACATATTACTTTCAATCAAAAATTCTTTCAGTTTAAAAGAAAAATGCGATTTTTTTTAATGCTAAGTTAATAAGAAAAAAAACCATTAATTTATGATACAAAATAAAATTAACTTTAGAAAAAGATAAATGATACATCTCATTCTGCGCATATACAGCAATAAGCCTGAAATGAAAATCTAACCAAACACTTTCCGCTAGCCAATGTCGTATTTGATATTGCCAAAAATTTTAATGAGTTACTACAGTACACAGGTGGTTTCTTTCTCCACGGCAATTAAGAAAGTTTTTAAAACTTGTTCTACCTATTATATATATTTTACAACAATAATGAACTGCTTTAAAGATAAAGGTCATTAACTATATTATATGAATTCTCATAACAAAGTTGAAAAAATCGTCCGAGCGCATATTTCCAACCATCGTTTTCAGAAAATCCTCCATCCTTCTCTCGCCCCCAATGAGGTGGTTTGGGAAGAACAAAAGAAATGAGTGTGAAAGGTTCTCCTTGTATCGCTCTCCTGCCGGTTTCTTCGTTAAAATTCCTCTTCCGGACCAGGCCCCGAACTCAAACAAAAAGGGGAGCGCTGGCCCCCGCCATTAGGGCTCGCCAAATACGAGAAACCGGGATTTTCCATTTCTCTGGCCCCGTTTTACATTTATAACGCTTTAAACAAACGCCGCTTCTTTCGCACCTACGAGCCCCTGGGATCGATAGCTTCATTTGGCACCTTTCTTCTGAGATCCAAATGAACAGATCGATCCCGCTTTCTTCTTGCCGTGTATCTTATCCTTTTCCAATGAAGAGGGCCTCATTTCTGTCACCTCACCCACCACTCCTCATAGAACCCATCTAAGTCTATCGGTTGTCGTTTTCAGCCATTGGCGTCACCTTCAAGGAATATGTGTTGTTGCGACTGATGTGTCGTAATAAATGTACGAAAAATGGCCTTTCTTCTTAATTTTACTTAACACTAGATTACCTAAGGCACATTTTGACTGCTTTTCAATTTCAGTTAGAAAAACAATTGTGTATATAATGACACAGCTTCTTAGAATTTTGTGACTTTAATCATTGTAGTTGCCTCCCCCCACTTTCATTTCCGGTATATGTATGTGTTAAACACTGTATTGCCTAAAAGCAGTCATTTCGACTACTTGGAAAATTTTGAATAATCAAATGACTTTTATTATTGAATTGAGTAAATTTCTTATAGGAAATCGGAGCCAATCTGATTATATGAAATCAGATCAGCTCCGATTTCATATAACAGTTTATATAATTTTTGATTACAGTCACTTGTTCGTTACTTGTCATTCGAATCTTTATGCCAGGCCTGCCATTAGAAAGTCATCAGAAAATGAGGACCCACAAGCATCAAATACTAACAAATAATTCTAATATAATATTCTTACAAATGAAAATTTTGTCAAGTACGACTTTGCAACAAAAACAAAACAAATAATATATGTGAAAAATGTCAAAAGTATGTTTGCGGAAGATGTACATACACCGAAGAGCCATTACATTATGACCACCCTGCTAATAACATGTAGGACCCACTTTAGCCCTCAAAACTGCTGGCCCCCGCCGTGGCATTGATTCCACAAGGTGCTGATAGGTAGTCTGAGGTATCTGGTACCAAGTGCACACCAACTGGTCCTGCAATTCCCTCATATTGCGAGGAGGTAGCTTGGCAGCACGAATTTGGTTTTCCAAGTAGGAGCACAAATTCTCTATTGGATTAATGTCAGGTGAGTTTGGGCGCCAAGACATGACTTGAAAGTCACTGGAATGTTCCTCGAACCAATCCGTGACGATTCCACCCTTATGACATGGTGCATTATCCTGTTGGTACACGCCATCCCCCGCAGGATACACTGTTGCCATGAATGGGTGAACCTGGTCTGCAACCATGTTCACGTAACTTCCAGATGTCAAGAATTGTTCTATGGGGATTATGGGTCCTAATGTGCTCCATGAAAACATTGCCCACACCATAATACCCCCACACCGGCTTGTCTCCGTCCAACTGCGCATTCGGGAGCAAGGGTTTCATTTGGAAATCGGCGTATTCTCACACGCCCGTCGAAGTGATGGACCAGAAAACGTGATTCGTCGGACCATGCAACCTTCTTCCATTCCTCTGGTGTCCAATTCCGATGTTTCTTGGCCCATAGCAGACGCATCTGACGATTACGTTCCGTTAGTGCAGGAGCATGCTTCGGCCTCCGGCAGCGTAGGCCCATACGCAACAATGTACGCTGCACAGTGTGTTGAGAAACATTGCCTGGGTCACCACTGTTGTAGCTGGTGGGGATTTCGGCTGTTGTAGACCTTCGGTCACGGCGAACAATGCGTAGCAATCTCTGCTCTCCTCTGGAATTAATACGCCGTGGACGACACACTTTTGGCCGGCGACTTGCCATTTCACCATCCCTGCACCACCTTTGATATGTGCTCACAACAACTGCACGTGAACAGCCCACTAAACGCGCCGTTTCTGATATTGATGTTCCAAGTCACCGAGCCATAACGATTTGACTTTTATCAAAGTCTGATAAATCCGCTGCTTTTCCCATTATGTCGCTAATCGCACTATGTTTAGAAAGACACTGCATACCCGTTTTATATACTCCAATATCAACCACGCACGCGCAGTGGTTCTGCTCCTGGGCAAGCCCATTCTCATAGATGGAGGGTGGTCATAATGTAACGGCTCTTCGGTGTATAAAAAGATTTCAACTTACATTTGCTTAAAATGTACAAATAATCAACAAATTATTTTTTTTCCAAATAAAGTAAATTTTTATTGTTAATACTTACTAATAAATTTCTATATGACTGTAAATAGTATAAGAAATGTTAAAAATTAATTTTAAACAATTTCTTTACACTTTAGTTATTCTTCCACAACGCAGTCATTTTGACTGCTTTGGGGCAATATATGTAAGCACTAAGTCTCCGTCTTTCTAGTGTTAATAAGCACAGACGTGGCCGATATATAAACATATGCTGTAATAAATGTACCAGAAATTTTAATTTCTCAATTTTTTTTCTTATTAAGTAATATCATTGAGCATATTTAAGATGTCCGACCATTATGAAAACATTGGTTATCGACCACAATGGCGATTTCTAAAAAAAATTGTTATGTCTGGTAGTTTAAGACTGTCCTCTTTATCAAACAATTTATCTCTTCTAGGTACAGGCAAAGGTCTTACCTATCATCCAGGGTCACATATTTTCAGATAAAATTTATCTTTAACTTCAATTTGCTCAGAACTTTAATTTTCATAAAAATTCTCCGCCGTCAACATGATATCTCGAAACCAAATAGAGGTATTGACATAAGCTTCTCAGCTTGAGTTTCAAATAATATGGGTGATGCAATGAACCAAAAGTTTTATTGTTGGTCAAATATTTTTTTCATTTATAGGTGTTTTTAGAAAATTAAGTTGCGAATTTATGGAAAAAATGCATATATACGTATATTTTTACCCATAACTCCTTTGTATCTCAAAATGTTTCTTAGATTTTGGTTCATTTCATTCATCATTATATTCTATAACTTGTGTACAAAGAAAAATAGAATTTCTGCATTACAATTTTGTATAGAGTGTTAACTGTTTTGGTTAAATTTCATTAAAATTTACCACACATTTTCCTATTTCTCAAAATATTTTATATTTTCAAATAATTTTGTTGTATTTATAGTATTTTGTATTACAGTTCACAATACATCTAAAAACCATAACTTTAAATAGTATTTAAAAAATCTAATGTTTCTAATGTTTTTTCTTTCGAACGTAGTCGGATACCTTAAGTATGTGTTGTAATAAATGTACCAGAAATCTCCTTTTAATTTCTTTATTTTTCTTAATAATTATTGGCCTGGTCGATGGATAAAATGTTACATGCCATCATAAATGTAACACAAATTTTCCTTTTATTTTAATTTCTTAATTTTTCTTAATGAGAATTGCCCTGGCTGATATTTAAATCTGTGTCTATCGTAATAAACATACTTTCACTTCTTTAAGAAATTTCCTCTCGTTTTAATTTCTTTAATTTTATTAATAAACATTATCTTGGCCGATGCATAAAAATGTATCCGACATAATCGATGTACCAAGAATTTCTTCCAAGATGTACCAAGAATTATTTTTCTTAATAAACATTGTCTTGACTGATATATAAACATGTGTTGTAATAAACGTACCAGAAAAATTCCTTTTATTTTAATTTCTAAATTTTTCTTAATAAGCACTGTTGTGGTCGATATAATATAAGCATGTGTTGTAATAAACGTACCAGAAATTTCCTTTTACTTTAATTTTTTTATTATTATTGGTAATCATTATCCTGACCCATATATAAATATGTATATGCCATAATAAATGTATCAGAAATTTCTTTTCATTTTAATTTCCTAAGTTTTCTTAATAAGCACTGACGTGGCAGATATATAAACAGGTGCAGTAAAAAGCGTATCAAAAATTACCTTTCGTTTTAATTCCATAATTTTTCTTTAATATGAAGTTAAATAATAGTTCTTAAGAAATAATAGCTTGAATTTCAGAACAATGATTTTTCACTTTCGATTTAAAGACAGGCTTAACCTACATTTGTACATCAAAGATTCACTACATTAATATCATCCGTTTGTACTAGTTTGCAAACTTTGATCACAAATTGTTCTTGCCCGAAAGGATCTGGGAAATATCAAAATAGAATGCAGATTTTTAAAAAATGTCCTAATTAAATATTAAAAAAAGATATGCGTGAACAAAAAAATAAAGCGTTAACTGTTTGTTACTAGGACTGACCGAAATTGGTAATCTGTCGACAGCTTTGGTAGATATCAGCATTCAAATAATTACTATTCAAGGTTCATATGAGAATATTATAATTCTCCAATTTCAGACTTTCACTATAATGAATAATAAACATCAAAGTAGGCTTTATTAAAAAGCAATGTTGCTGAAAATAGCTTCTTCTTGCATACAGTCGACCACTCCTCCACCACTGAACATAGCAGTATCGACAGGATTTGTTGTGATCGACTGCTGATACTGAAAATGGCTATCCAACAAATGAACGACAGATATCTTCAAAAGATATTCTAGTGCAAAAATAAATAAAACGCTTATTTGTTTATGTTACCATAACAGACTGAAATATGTCAACAACTGCAACTAATGTCAGCATTCAAATAGTCACTATCCGAAATTCATCAAAGAATAATGGCATTCATTCTTTGATTAATTATTTTTACTTGAAACAACAAGCATTAAGAAAATAAAAACATTCAAAAGTAACAAGGCTTTGAAAAAAAATATGTTAAATAAAAGACAGAAAAAAAAAAGTTTTCAATTCATACTATCTCTGATTTTTTAACGATTTCCCAGACTTCTCCATTAATACCAACACTGTCAGTTCGATTATTGTATAACATCACTATTTAATCTTACTCCGCTACCCTGTCTTCTTGCATTATTTTTTCCAACAAATATTTTCAGGCCCAAATTTCTTTGTCCTAATCTGGTGACAAATTAAAACATTTCATAATTTACTGCAGAAGAGAACAAAAACAAAATACGAATCCAAGCCGATGTCGGCGACCCATGAAACACTTCTCAGTTCCGTTTTTCGCTTGTGACAGTTGTGAAACAAAATAAAACGAGGAAGAGGAGTTGGGTTAGTTCCCTCGGTATCAAATCAACGATCCAATGAATTAAAAAAAGAATTTGTTCCCTCGCTGTTTTGGATGCATTTATGAATCTGCTTCTTTCTCTCCGTTTAGGTGATGAGAGAAGCAGAGCGGATGACCACCGACTGGACAGCGGCGACTGCGAGGCGACACCTTTGGTGAGAGAAGAGAATAAATATATTTTTCCAATGGTCTCTGTGCTTTATTTCTTCTCTAAAATAAGTTTAGTTTGTTTTTATGGCGAAAGGACCAGATCTGATCATACTGCGCCAAACATTTGTTAAAACATTGCTTTCGTATTAAAATTTAAAGCATTTTAAGAAAAAACATACAATTAAATCTGATGTAAAATTTGAATATCTTTTAAAAAAGCAAATATATTTGAATGAGGGTTATCTCCTAAAATTTCATTTAAGTTAAGAACAGTCTTTCCAAAATGAACTTGTCGTTGTATACTAAAATCTCGGCATTCACACAGAATATGTCCGACCGTTAAAACAGAATTGCATTTATTACAAAGTGGTGCATGATCAGAATGCAAAAGATGTTTTGGGGTCTGTAAAATAAGAATCAAGAATTTTTCTCTCTGTAAAATGAGAATTTCTGAGTTATCTCTTGGCAATTAATTATATGCATACAAAACATGTTTTCGGTTTATTTATTGAAATGAAGTTAGTTGCTACGGTAATACAACTTCGCCTTCAATGCAGAATGGGGAACATAACTCCAAGGCGATCCAAATTAAGCAGGAGATGATCAGGCTACTTTTGAACAAAGCTTACATCTGAATCACAATCAAATAATATGCGCATGATATCCTGACTATGATATTTGGATTTCAGAAGAAAATTATAATTCATATTTAGGAAGATAGAGAAACAATAGAACCATAATACAGATAAATTGTTTATTTTTGAAAATATGCTTTGCACTAACCGTTTCCTTTGAGAGAAAATACAAAGCCATTAAGTTTGATCTATGCGCATTTACTGTTGTGCAAAAACTGCTATCATTATTTACTGTGATAGCAGTTTCCACTGTTGCTTTTGTTGCAATTCAGTTAATTTACGTTTCTATACAGATTCCTCTGCAAATATTCTAGTCTCTTCAAAATAATCCAAACCTTCCTAACTCGATCATATTTAATCTCAGAAAAGCAAGTCAATATTTGTTTAAAGGGATAATACGTCAATAATATACGTGGAATAGTGCAGCGAATATGTGAAACTCTTAGTAACCTTAGCAACAATGCCTTTAAAAAGCGAATCTTCACTTTTTAGACTACCCTGAGTTCGGAAAATGACCATCTGCCTAATGCCGTTTTATGACAAAGATAACTCGAAAAAACTTTAAACTAGAGGGATAAAATTTGGTCCTTACACCAATTTTATGGATTTTTATCACATTTTCAACAATATTCTTTCCAAGAATGTTTATTTGTCTGATTATTCAAATGAAAGTTAACTTGGTAACTACATAATGAAGAGATCTAGATGGATAAAATTCGATGCTTGGATTTAATATCTATTATCTAGACACCATTCACATTTTGAGCCAAATCCAACAAGGAATTGACCACCTATTGGTCTATACTCTCAAAAACGTATAAACTCAATAACTGAAAAACACAGAGACTAAAATATATCAAATTCGGTATGAGATCTTATGACTACAAGTGTGTTCGGTGTCAACTTTTTGTTTCAATCATTGGAATAATCATGCTTAAAGCAGAATTTCGTTTTTCTGATGCTTTTAACCCGCATGTCAGGAATTAATCTCTTAAACATTAAGAACAACTCGATAGATTCAATGAAAATGTTTTCACATCAAAAGTAAATATATCGCTACTATTACACTTATACCATCTAAAGTGTTCTCTGCATTTCCCAAAGTCCGCACTTTTTTTTTCGGTGAGGCGGGGGGGGAGAGGGTAATGTTTTTAATACAGAAAATACAAGTAAGTTTTGGGATTACTCCTGTTTACACTCCTGATTATACTAATTACTCAAATAATAATAAAATATCAACTAAATACTAATGATTTACTATACTCAACACCCATGCTGATTGTAATTATTTTTTGTAGGTAAATTAGAATGAATGCTTTGTTTAAGGTAAAAAATACCATTTTTTAATGATGCCAATCTCAGAAATATAGAATGAAGACATCTATTACCAATTTTAAGAAATTAGAAAAATAATTATATTTAGAATCTTAATAAGTATGAAATATTTTGAAGATTGTAAGATTTTAGTAAATTCCATGCATTGCTTGCCAATAAATCCACCAATTGTTCAAAAGCCCTGCTGCAATTTTGATATATGTAATGAATTATATAAAATATAAGCTAAAGATTTGAATATTTATTAGAAAGCCTATTGGGCTATTCTAAAAATTATTGATTTCCTTTACATATGTAAAATATATCTAGTAAAACTTCAAAATATTTTAAAGAATATTTGAATGTTAATTTCAAAACAAAATTTAAAAAATCCTTCTTTTATTGGATTTTAATGATTCTATGACATCTTATTTATCACTAGTAACAGGTAAAGATTTCGAATCAAAAACAATGACAAGCTATAATGGACCTCAGATACGTATACATTTTTTGCATAAAATAACCCTAATAAATAGTAGCTGATGATTTAATTAAATGTCGTAAATTTCAAGTTCAACAAAATCCGACTAGTGATAAAATGAAACGACTATACAATTCCTTATTTAAAGTAGGATGTAAATTAATTAATGAAAAAAGTATAGTCCGAATCGGTGTACTTTTTTCATTAATTAATTTAATGAAAAAGTATACCAATATACTTTAACAATAAAAATATAAAATAATGCTCAAAAGTAATATCATTCCATGAAGCGCAATTATTTTACTCAAAATACTCTCTGCACTTGCAGAGTTTATGTATTGGTAAGATCAATTTATATAACATAGCTGACTATCTATATTTATGCAAATATATTTTTAGTATTTGTGAATTAACCGCATGATTACCCTTAATCTTTATCCTTATCCTTAATAAGTGATTAATCCTTAGCCACTCCATTGGTTATGCTACGACAGCAATAGATTGCATGCATAATTTAAGCTTAAAACACAGACAACCTATTATTTTTATTCAAACAGTAATTTTATTGTGATCAGAATTATTTTCAGTTTCTAATGAAAGTACGCATCATCTTTTAAGAAAAAAATAAGCAAATGTGATCAGCAAAATATTATGATCATCTAATTAGATTTGCGTAGCAAAAGAGTTTTAAGGGTTAATCACGAAAAATTACATTTATTTGCAACCAAAGATTAAACGAAAAAAATGTCAAATATGTGATGTAAGTCTTTGGATTATGTTCACCAGCGGCATGCGGTTAAACTAAAAAATTGCATTTGAATGTGGTTAATACATTAAAAACAAACTTTTCTTATTTGTCTCAGTTATGGAGATTATGATTCACTTTTACATTTTCTGCTATTAGCCTCAAATAATACACATTGATTGATGCTAATTTACGATAAAAGAGCCAAAACTCGCCAAAAGTAACATCAAACCAAATTAACATTACATCTCTATGAATGCGCTAACATATGAGAAGAAAATAAGTATCTGTTTATGCAAAATTCACTGGAAGAAAATCATTTTTTAGCAAATGTAATTATAGTCAATTCTTCACCGTTAATTAATAAGTACCTAATGTTTATATGAAAATGAGTTATCATTTGGGTTTATATATCAAAATATTATCTCTGCAACATTAGCAAATTGTGTAGAATGTATTCATTCACTTGTGTGAATAATGCATATTAAAACCATTGAATCATTTTTTAAATGTCAATATAGAATCAATATCGTAGATTTTTTCTTTCTTGAATTCTTCTGCTTTGTTTCTTTAATTTCATTTGTTTTCTTCAAAATGTTTGAGACACTTTCAGTAGTGTTTTTAAGATACCTTTTTGTCATAAAAAAATTGGTCATGTTTTAAATAGTACCAATCAGCAGAGAAATAATTTATTTCAAACTACAGTTAGATCGGTTTTCTTTCGGTTCTTGTCGGCTGTAACGGCAATCAAAAAGCGCCAAGAAAAAATTTCGCCAATTCGGAATTTTCAACCATCAAACTTTAAAGAACGTGTTTTGCCTTTTTGAAATTTTTCATGATAAATAATGCACTTCAACATAATTTTATAATTTAACGAAATTTTTTCTTAACTCTTTTTGGTATTATTTTAAACCAAAATGCGACTTTCTTTAAAGATCAGAAATGTTTACTTCATTTCAGTGAGAGTCATAAAATGTAAGATTTATAATTTATGTTGCTCATCTGATTAAATCTTGAATTACAGAGAAATAATCTTCATTCTCATTACTTATTAGAAAATTTAAAATAACTATAGGACAGATTCAATATTATTGGCGTTGGTTGCATCATTATTGGCGGCTTTTCGCCAGCGTCGGTATAATGGAAAAGTACCATTTGCTTTTCAGAAAATCAATTTATAAAATGCACATTCCTCATCTTGAAACAGCTTTGATATACAGTCATTTTCACCAAAAAACAATAATTTGAAACCAAAATGGCCGAATTTAGCAAGAACGGCAACAGTAGCGTTTCCAATCGTTAAGTTCCGATGAATACGGCAGCAAATTAACGGAAATGTAGGGGGGGGGGGGGGGTAAAAAAAAGAAACAAAAAAAAAAAAAAAGCACTTGAAAAAAAAATTTTTGTCGAAAAGAATGAAAGCAAACAAAAGTATGTATATGGTGGCAATGTAATTCCAAACATAGCGCCACCAAAAAATTGCCAACCTTGTAAAGCACCACATAACTGTGTATAAAACTTTAGCCTGAATCTTTACTTCGGAAAATACCAGAAATAAACAATAATAAATCCTTATTTTTAAAAAATGAACTCTTACACATCAATCATTTTCGAATGGTAAAATACCGTTTCGTTTGTAACATTACCATAAATTATAGTATTATAAAATATTTATAATCCCAAAAATTCTTACTGCTTTTTGGTCATTGAAAAATCTCACATACATGTAAATATAAACATTTAGAGGAATCCATCGATTTTCTTAAAAATTTACACGATTTTCGACACTGGTGATTTCTTTCATCCTATTTACTGTTCAGAAAACCAAATATTCAAGCTATATTTTGAAGAATTATCACTAAACAATGCTTAATAATTTCATTTTCACATCACACACAAATCATCGCATATATTTACTGTTTATACACAACAAAAACAAGAGCCGTTGCAAAAAAATCTGTTCCATTGTAAGTCGCTACGGCGTAATGATCAAATTCATGCTTCCACAAGCATAGAAACGCCATGGCGACGTCCTGATCACAATTCTCGCCAACGGTCACTTGGCAAACTATTCTGTATCTATCCAAAAGTAGATTTCTCACCTCCTCTCGAATATCAGACGATATTTGAAGAACCGCATCCCTCATCTCTGTAGCAGAATATTCTTTGTCTTCAAAATATTCTGCAAGAACACGTTCTGCCAAGGATTTAATATTGCCAGGTTTAACAGAGACAGTAGGCCCTAACTGGTAAGTACTGAGGTCCTCTTCCTGTTCAACTCTGGCCTCGTCATCGACGTCTGTGTCTGCATCTCCTGCCGCTGGTCTCAGGTCATCTTCCGCTTCCACAGGCAGTATCTGTGTCACAAAGAATAACCCACCGTTCTCCAAAGCATCGTCTAAGTCAGTAGGTACAGGTGCAGTTTCCTCAGACATATTCGAAAAGAATCAAATTTTATATTTGTCGAGCAAAATCAGCTGTTCCACAAAGTTTTGAAACAACACGTAGATATTTCAAGTTGCTATGGTAACTTGAATAGCAAAACATGGAGCTGTGCTGCCATCTGATGACCATTATTTAAACTAAAGGATGAAAAGAGGAGCCGTTGTTTTATTATTGTAGGTTGGAATATTATAGTCTGAAAATTTGTCGGAAACTTTCTTCTCACAAATTCTTTAGCATTTATGATATACTAATACAATTTTCTGATTACTCTTTTGATGGAACGCTTTATTATCGTTTGTTTGCTAGTCTTTGTTTTATTTTTTCACGTCTTTTTTATGGAAATGTCAAAATTCTGAAAAAAGTGAGATCCCAGATATATTTTTTACTTGAAAAAGAGTCATAAATGGAGAGCTTTTAAAAACATTAGATTTAAAATGACAGATAAAAATAACAGAAAAAATGGTAGTTGAAAAATCAATAATGAAATCTGAGACAGATATAAAAAAGGGTCGATCTTATTTAGCCCACCTTTGGGGAATAATAAGAATTTTTTGGCGAAAGGTAAGAATTCTTTTTTCTTAACCTTTTAATTCAAATGCTTTCGATTTGGCAAGATTTTAAAAAATTGACGAGATTTTGAAAAAATCGCCAGAGGTGGGCTAAAATAGGATTCTACCAAAAAAAAAATCTTACCAAAGCTTGAAACTTAATCCCCTTTCAACTGACTGTTTAAATGCGATGTTTGCAATTAAGTTCAAATATTTTTCAAGCAAAGTAAACTGATACCTATACGTAATATGTTAATAATGTGATATAATAAAAATCTGTTAACTTAAAAATGAACACTGTAAATTGCGAAAAATGAGGGATGCAATAGAAAATGGGCTGATAGCCAATCCGCGAAAATCAGGGGATAAGCAGCTGGAGATTTAATTGATATACATCTAATTAGTTATTGTGAATTGTTCTTTGAATTGTTATTTCAATATGTCAGCCTCTCTTATTATATACCCCATCTAATTCAAAATGTACATATACCTGCTTTTCAAATACTTAGATAATTCTCTCCTAATGATTAAAACTGAATTTAATTACAAAAAGTATCAATCAATCAGTGATAAGAGATGCTGAGTAATACGAGTGCATTACATTATTGAAACGGTGAAAATTTATGCGATGCATTTGCACTTATGTGTTATTTTACATCCATAAAGAATTTCCGTGTGAGTACAGCAATCATGTGAGGCCTTACTTAAGGAAATTATGGTAAAATCCTATTTTAGCCCACCTCTGGCGACTGTTTCTCGCCAAATTGAATGTATTTGAAGTATTCTCTTCAGATCTTGTCAGGGTTGCCATTTTGAAATCATTATCGCTAATTATTTGGTGAGACTTTGAAAAAGTTGCCAAAGGTGGGCTAAAATAAGATCGACCCGAAATAATTATTCTAATTAAGGTAGGTTAAAGATTCTTTTTTGATAAAAAATCAATTTAAATTGTTTAACAAACAGTCTAAAACAGTCTTCCTTTTAATTTTTTAAACTGTTTTTATTTTATTTCTGCTGTTTCAAAAAGATAATTAGAGCTGCTTGAGCTAAACAACAATAAAAAAAGGAAATTATAAAACGGTACGGCAGTGAAGCAATTTTCAGGCATTTTAATATAAACAATTTCCAATATTAAGGTATCCGACTACGTTAAAAAAAAACAGATTATCAACAATATTGGAGAATATTTTTTTATTGTTATTTCTTGTAGTTTAGACTTTCCTATTTCCAAAACGAAGGCCTTACCAACCTTTCAGGTTCACATATTATTCTGCTAAAACTTGTCTTTAAATACAATTTCCTCAAAACTTTAATTTTCATAAAAATTTACTTTTAACATGACATCGTAAAACCTAATAGAGGTATAGACCCTAATTACTTCTACCCTAAATACTTTGCATCTGGTGTTTGTTTTTTAGATCGTGGTTTATTTCATTCATCATTGTAATCTATAACTTGTGTGCAGAGAAAGATAGGATGGTTGCATTACAATTTGGCGTCAACCATTTTGGTTCAAATTTACTGCAAAATTTCCTATTTCTCAAAATATATTTTCAAATGATTTTGTTATATTTATAGTATTTTATATTATAATTGACAACCCATCTAAAAAAACCATTGTTTTAAATAGTTTTTAAAATATCCAATTTTTAAAACATTTCCTCCGAACGTTGTCGGATATCTTAAATGTTTATTTTTACATTTTCGTGCATACTTTAAAGAGAAAATCTTGCAAATCGACAAAAAAAAAAAAAAAAAAATTGAACTCGAGAGTTTGACGAATCCCTGTGGACTTTTTAGGGCTGCTGTTTCTTATTTTGGTGTTGCCAATTTAGGTTTTTTCAGCTTTTAGTGAGCGTCTTTTATCTTGGCGAGGAAAAAAAAGGCACCAAAAACAGGTATTTTGCTTGGCAAGAAAACAAAGTCGCCAAATTTCCGATTTGGGGGGGGGGGGTATATCAAAGTAGTTCCAAACAGCGTAAACAGATGCTTATTTTCTTCTCGTATTTTAGCACACTCATAGAGATGCAATGTTAATTTGGTTTGATGCTACTTTTGGCGAGTTTTGGCTCTTTTACCGTTAATTAGCACCAATTTAATGCGTATTGTTTAAGGCTGATTGCAGGAAACGTAAAAGTGAATCATAATCTCAATAACAGCGACAAATAAAAAAAGATTGTTTTTAAGGCATTAACCACGTTCAATTGCAATTTTTTAGTTTAGCCACATGCCGCTGGTGAACATAATCAAAAGACTTATGTCACATATTTGACATTTTTTTCATTTAATCTTTGGTTGCACATAAATATGTAAATTTTTGTGATTAACCCTTAAAAATCCTTTGCTACGCAAATCTAATTATATGATTATAATACTATGTTGAACACATTTGCTTATTTTTTTTTCTTAAAAGATGCGTATTGTATATTATAATTGACAGCCCATCTGAAAAACCATTGTTTTAAATAGTTTTTAAAATATCCAATTTTTTAAAACTTTTCCTCCGAACGTAGTCGGATACCTTGAATGTTTATTTTTACTTTTTCGTACTTTTTAAAGAGAAAATCTTGCAAATCGACAAAAAAAAAATTTGAACTCGAGATTTTTACGAATCTCTACGTTTTAGACCTTCCCAAGTTCGAAAAACTCATTTTTGAAAAATGGCCATTTATCTGTGCCAGAGATAGCTCTACACTGCTCTGAGCTACATGGGTGAAATTTTGTATACGTTCTTTACATCAAATGTGTATATTTCTGTCTTATTTTCAGCTAAATCCGTTTAAAAAAAGTATATGTCTGATCAATCGAATGTAATTTGAAACGATAATAACAAAACAAAGAAAACTAGATTGATATAATTCGAAGCAAAAACTATCATTCGAATAGGCACAATAAAATGTAGAGCCCAAACCAATAACTATCTATTGTTTTGTGCTTTCAAAAGCAAGTAAATTCAATAATTCAAAAACTCAATAGCTGAATTAGGTGTGGAATTGTGGCTACGTGTGTAGTTTTGTGTCAAATATTTGTTTAAATTTATTAAGAAAAACATGTCTAAAGCATAAATTGGATTTTCGGATACTATTAACCGCATATCAGGGATTAATAGTCAAAAGAATAGCCAAAGAATTTTCGTCAAATTTTACCTACCAAGTTTATTTTATATATCATATTCACTAGTACACAAACTGGAATTCGTTTAAAATTTGGAAGACACCTAAAATTTTGATATATATATTAAATTTCATTCGTCAAGTACAATACATTCTTGAGTTATGCTAATAATTCAAAAAAGCTCTTATCGGACTCAAGGAGGTCTGAAATACGGAGAGTAACCCTTTCAAAGGTCATGGGAAGTATGCTTCCCACAAAATTTATCGATCTCCGGACAATGTTATGAAAATTGGCGTAAGTTCTGACACATTTTTCAATAAAATAGAAACTTAGATGCTTCAGTTCCTTGTCTCGCATAAAATGGCGTGTCTTGATTTGTTACTTCATTATTAATTAACCAAATTAATTAATTAATGGAATTAAATTTATCTAAACACGTTAAATCAATCTCTTTTCTTAAGCCAATTTCAATTGTAAAAATATTTTAATATACAACTAGAAAAAAATGGCCTGTTCAAGAGTTATCGAAAACAAAATTCTGACGATTACAATACTTTTTATAAATATTCTCGTATATAAGAAAGTATAAAAGGTTAAACTTTTAATCCCAAAATAAGCAAAAAAATAATAATAATTAATTTAATTTAAATGAAAGCCTAGTTTTTTGCAAACTTTCTATTCCTTTATTGGTCATCAAAGGAAATTACTACATTCAAAAATAAACCTATATAAGTTTCGAATTAATATTTGTTTGTACTATATCAAAATTCACAGGAA
>JAPMOQ010025070.1:1179864-1213251 GCA_026543055.1 Argiope trifasciata | reverse complement strand
TTATACGATAATAATATATAAGAAATATATGTAAACGTAAAAATAAATAGACTAAACTGCGAAAACCGCGGCTACAATAGAAAAGGGACCGACTGCCAACGAGCAGAAATCACAGGTTAAGCAGCTGGAGGGCTAAATTTTTCTACATCTCTCAATATAGAGTGCTTGAAATTATGATTTTCTATATAGCAATTATCACCTACTTACCATTAGGAATCTTCTTAACGAACTATTAGGTTGGTGCGTATGAAATGTCGGATTCTCTTTACATGCGGACGTTTGTCTCCCTGTTTTCGTTATACTTTTGTCTTTGGCATAACCTCATTCATAGTCGTATTGTCCATTGCCAGAGACTCATTTCAGCAAAATAGGTTTTCTCGAAGGTCTTCCCTTTTGTTATTTCTTTTGAGTTTATTGCCGATATGAATTCTGCCGACATTCGCGTCATTTTCTTATATGAGTACAAACTTGGTAATAGTGCTGCAAAAGCTGCGCGCAACATAAACCAAGCGTTTGGGGAGAATACGGTTAACGATCGGAAAGTGCAGCGTTGGTTCGAAAAATTTCGGCGATTTTTCACTGCAAAATGAGCCGCGCGGAAGACCCAAAACGTCTGTGAAGAATGATGACCTGAAGGCTCTAGTGGAAGCGGATCCAGCCGTATCCACGAGGGAACTTGCTATCAGGATGAAAGTTGACCATACAACGATATTGAGACACCTTTCTGAGATTGGCAAGGTTAAGAAGATGGACAAGTGGGTACCGCACTCACTGACAGAGCGAAATAAGCTGGAACGAACTGGAATATGAAGTTTTGCAGTATCCACCATATTCACCGGATCTCTCGCCGACCGATTTTCATTTTCTCAAGCATTTAGAGCTGTTTTTAAGGGGCAAACACTATGAAAATGAAGACAGTCTAAAAAACTCGATATCAGAGTTTATTAATTCTAAAGACCAAAATTTTTTTAAGACAGGCATCTACGCTTTAAAATCTCGTTGGGAGAAGTGTATTGAAGCGAATGGAGCATACTTTGATTGAATAAACAGCTTTTGAAGAAAGATATGCAGTTTTATACAATCACTTAAGAATCCGACATTTCATACGCACCAACCTAATATATAAAAATAGAATTATAAAGTATTTCGCGCGAAATGAGACGAATGTCTTGCATAAATCAAATTATAAAAAAGAATTATCCCGATTTTGTATTCAAAATCCTTATTCTTATAAAGCAATATTTTTAATGCACATTAAATTATTTAAACTCTATTTATATATTCGGGGCATAAATTTCTAAAAAACTACTTATTAAAAAAATTTAATGCTTTAAGACTTACTTTGTCAAATTCTTTTATTTATTTACTTTCTAATTTTCAATTTGAATTAACGTCCAGTTTTTTAAGGCAACAACTATTTTAAAATGTAGCCATAATTTTACACAAACACAATGAATAGAAAAAATCATGATGCTCGAAACTATTAATCACGATAACAGTTACACTTTCTTATCACATTATTGTGACAGCAATTGATCATTAACAAATATAAAGCACATCACTCAACCGCAAACTATAGGCATCTCAGAAAAACATAAGTTGGAAATCTCAAATATTCGATTATTAAACCACCACTGAGACACGGTGACTGACTGGGTTCTTATGGCTTTTTTATCAAAGGATCCGCTTACTAAATTTAAACTGAGATGGTTATGGAACTTTATTTTTAGCTTTAGCGGAGGCCAGATTAGTAGAGCTGCACAAGCACTATATTTCCTAAAAAATTGAGGATTTTTTTATTAATCATAATATTAATCGATTTTTAAATATAATACAAACATTTTATATACCTGCAATTAAAGTCGGAAAATTCGAATAGGCAATAGAGGGACATCGATTGGCAAACATTAGATGCGAAATATATATAATGAAATGATAAGTACAAATCGACTAGAATTCATTTCATGATCGTTGATCTCAACAGAGGTTCGAACAGCTTTCTTGATAACCAAGTGAACATGAACCAAGAAAAGATGAAAGAAAAAAAAAAGATTCATGGGTCATCTGATATCAATTACAGGGATTCAATAATCGCCTTTACTGAGTTAACAAAATCATGAAATTTTGACACTGAAAACTCTTACACATTCTTGAAAAGAGCTGGTATTCTATACAGAATGATTAGTAAATTCTTTAAAATCGAAACGGTGAATTCTATTGCCAGGGAGGTAGCGTGTACCAAGTGATTACACTCGATTTATTGAGAAAGGTTACCGCACAATTAGCGGCGAAATAAGGAAGTTTCAAAAATGAAGAAGATCATCCAAAATGTCCATTTAGAGAAATGTATGTATAGTATACCATAATAAAAACACAGGCACAAGTGTCATAGCATTATCTGTAAAATTGGCGAAACTTTGTGCGATTAAAAATTACTAACTTTTCATGACTTAAAAAAGAATTCGCCCTAAAATGATTTTTTTTCTTTTACTTTCTTCGTTGCTTCACCGTTTTTTGAATCGAAAAAACCTTATTATAATACGAGTATACATTTTTCAGAATTATGATAAACCTTTTATAGAGTTTGGAGAAGTCACTGTGGATGAAATTTCATCCTCGAGATTATCATTTTCGTTTTGAATCGAAATGTTTGATTTTTAGTCCTGATATTTTGATGGTATTGAAAAAACATAAATAGTTGTTTGATGAGCCGGTGGTTTTCTCAGAAAAGGAAATAATGGAGGAATCCATTGCAACAAGTCCCTGATTTCAATTAGCAGTGTAATGCATTGAGATTAATAATACTCTAAATTTGCACCTCTTAAAATGAGAAAGGGAAGGTTTGAGATAAATTTAACTTCTTATCTCAAGATGATGCCAATAGCATTATATGAAGTTAAGAATTCCGATGCTCGTAGAAAAGGCAGCTCATTAGTTTTGCCCTTCAGCTAGAAATTCTAAAGAATTTACTCATTTGAAACATTTATAAATGCTTTAATATTCCTACCATGATTGTTCATTTTGAAAATTGCCCACTGCCTTCGTCTCCTAATAAGTTCAAGATAAGGTATCCCCCCCTTTAAACACAAGGATACTTTGGGACGATTTATCAAAGCATTTTTTGTTTCACAGAATTTTAACGGCAAATCAGATGCATACTACCATCATAGATTCATATTTTGAATATTCTGATAACGTATTTTTTTTATTGCAGAATTAGATACTGAAATTTTCATGATCTGTTACAAGTACTAATCTATCATTTGCTTTTCATATCTTTTAATAGCAACTAAAATTTGAAAATAATTCGACATTTAACCAGTTGCACACGGAAAAGTAATTCAATGCAAAATTATTCACCTAATACAATGGCTTATTTATTGTTCTGAAAAATAAATAAATATCATTAATTGTTTTAAGTTGAATTTTTCCCAATATGTTAATTTACCTCTTTTTACCATGCTGTAGGTATTTTTATCAATCAAAATTGAAATATAAAAAAATGAAACATCAAATTGATACACCATCTTGAATAGTGAGTGTCAATTGCTATCTGAACCAATTGAAATGCAAAATTCAACACTTCAATAACTCAAATGTTCTTTATATTATCATAGGAATTAAATAACAATAAATATCCTGGATTGGATATATATGTCCCTATAGGATATGTCACCAACAAGTAAATATATATGTCAAGGGATTAATTTTATTTTAGCAACCAGTTTATTTTAATATTAAAGAGAAATGTAAATTTCATACAATATTTTTAAGAAATTATTATTATTAGGTTGTTCGGAAAGTAATTTCGTTTTTTCCTGACAAAGGATTTAATTGCATTTTTCGCACCCAATTTCATACTTAAACCGCAAAATCATTTTATGTTTTAAGAGCTGATATAGCAAGGCTCGAGTGTGAAAAAGTGCAGCTGATTCTTCGCAGTAGTTTTTGGATGGTGCCCTTTTAAATATGGAGAGCAATAAACAGCATTTTCGTCATTTTTTTCTTTTTTGCTATAAAAGGTAAAAATGCTGTTCAAGCCAGAAATAAATTAGCCAATATGTGTGGAGAAGATGTGTTAACAGTGCATCAGTACCAGAACTGATTTGCAAAATTTTTCCTTCAAATGAGGAGGCCAAAAACCACCTCAATCAGTTTTTTTTACAGCAAAGACCAAAACTTTTATGAGCGTGTAATCATGTTACTACCAAAAATATGGCAAAAGGTATTAGACCAGAATGGCAATTTTATAATTTAATAAATAATTTATTCATTAAACGAAAATTTCTTTTCATTTTGACACAAAAATACGAAATGACTTTCCGAACGACCCAATAATTGTAATGAGATAATCTGAAAATCAAAAAAAAAATATTAACATTGCAGTGTGCATGTGTATAAGCTCAGTAATTAAAGCAATTAAAAGCATTATTATAAAATATATTTTAAAATATAATAAAATTTAAAAATTATAAATATATAGGAACTTTTGATGTAAAAGAAGACTTATTTTGCCCATGATAATATTTTCCAATTCAGAAAATCATTAAAAATTTAATTCATTTTTAATTAAAATTTTGAAAGGACTTTTTATTGTAAATATATACTACCAGATGAAAAATTTCATAGATCTAGATTTATTCATCAGTTCATATTCAATTATGCATCTAGTTAAAGCATTTAGTTTGTAAATATTAAGATGTTGTATATGTGTATGATGTTATTTCACGTCCTGAAAGGAATATAAATAATACAGCAGCTTCCAAATGGAATAATTTAATCTTGTAAAAAAATACAGTCTCTTCAGATAGTGTCTGCTTCTGGAAGTTGCTTATGAGCCAAGTAGAGGAACCCGATGCTGGAGAGAGCACTCACCAGGAATATCACATCAAACCACCTATGGTAGAAATTGAATTGCAGATCTCCAAGTACTTCAGTTATGATGGACCTGAAATACAGTCAGTTATCATTCCAAACACACACACACAAAAAAAAAAGCCTTAATTTTATTTTGTAAACTGCATAATTTTAAGACTGAAACAGGATGGATTTTGAAAATAAAAATCAAATAATAATATAGCAAACAACCATAAAATCTTGGTTTATATTAATATATTTAACTTTGTTTTCCTTTGAATGTATTATTATGGCTAAATGTGTTTGTTGTCTTTAATCTTTTAAGCACTAATTAAGTTCATAATGTTTGTTTTAAAATGCTATATGATGATGACCTAACATCTAATGTAAGAACTTGTTTGTTATTAACAACTGAAATGTAACCCTTCATTACAGTGTATTAATTCCTCATTTAAGAAGTAATAACATTCATAATGCATTCATTTTGTGAAATAATCTTCTGATGAATCATTTTTAATCACACAAGGCAGAAGCAAGATTTTAATTCATAGTTAAAATAATTATTAATTACATTTTTGACAATAATTAACATTGTTAATGAAATCCTCAGAGCATTGTAATGATATTAATTATGATAATATAATCTGATAGCAACAAAAGTGCTAAATTTAGCCCAGAATTTATGCCAATTTATTGAGCATTTACCTTAAGTTCTGTAAGCTAGTGTGTAGCAGTTGTTATCTATTGTAGAATGAATTGTTTTTTTAACTTTATTAAATGATTACCATATATAATTTTTTGTACTATCTTAATTAAAATGCACTCAATTTGCAAACCTATCCAAACTACAACAATACACAATCTCTCCAATAAATTTGATCGAGGTTAAACATGTTCTTAAGTGTTACATAATCATGAAAACCGAAATATTAAATGCAGTCAATGACAACTAAAATTAATAGCAACATAAAAGCTATTAAGTGCAGTTACACAAGCTTGAATAAGGTCCCAATGTTTTAAAAAATAAAAGACAGTAATAAGATTTAGTTCTAAAATCTAGCAACTGTTTCTAAGATAATGCAATATATTTATAATTACAGCTATTTAAAGCCATGTAACTCTTCAGATATTTCCAAGACAAATAAAAAATGGATTATATTGTCCATATATGTCATTTGTAGTGCTTGATTTTTTTGTAAATTATAAGTAGCAATAGAAAGAGATGTAATGATCAAAGAAATACCTGTATTCAGATGGCATATTCATTCGAATGAGAAGAACTGATGAAACAAAATACATGCCCTGTAATAAATAATTAATATAATTCTGTTAAGAATTATTTCCAAGTGTCTTTTAAGCAATGTAAAACTATGATAAATAGATCATTCAAAACTGATAAGACTACAATGAAAATTCAAATTTAAAAGAGAAATTAAGAAAAATTCCAATTACCCAAGAAATGAATTTAAAAAGTTTAGAATAGTGCAGTCCTGTTGCCTTCTACAATACCTGAATCGATATTCACATATAACTATTTTATGTCAAGTTTTTTTAATGAGAGTCATTCATATACAAAATACCCTTAACTATAAATGATGCATTATAGATCAGTAAATTAGTTTCAAAATAAAATGCATCTATTTTTTTTTTGTACAAGTTTTTTTTACTGCTATTATTAATATTGATGGAAGTAAGAAAACAAGATTCTAATTTTTAAACTGAAAAGGATATATAATTGCCTGACCTTTTTTTTCAATATAGGATTGCTGGTTTTTTTTTTCTCTCTATTTTCAAAACTTATTAAAATAACTATTATCTGCATTAAGAATTAAAATGGTGCTCTACTTTGAATATCAAATCAGATCAATCACTGACTAGCATAAAAATACTTTTTTCATAGATATTACACAGCTCAGAATTAAATATAACTATGAAATAATTAACTTCAGTTTCCTATTCTAAATTTGTAACATAAAATTTTGTAAAAGAACTCACCATAATTTGAGCAAGAGCTAACACTATAATGTTTGATGATTTGCTACTGGAAATAGCATAAAAGAACTGGAAAAAAAATAAGAAATTTATAAAGGATAAATTAAATGTAAAACAGAACATAGTACAAGATAAAATAACATAAATAAAGAAATATCCATACCTTTGTTAGAGTAATAAGAAGACCCCTAATAGATGTCACAACTATCACACCGACTAAGATGAAAGAAATATACTGTGACCAAAATTTTACCTATGAAAATAATCAAAATATAAATCAAATTTAGAAAATCAGGCACATTAATGGCTTTAACATCAAAAAACAGCTAAGCATCAGTGTTAAATACTTTAAAAAAATAAATGATTTATAAAAAATATATAATAATACAATAGCATGGGATGATATGTTTGCTCCATACTAAGGTAAATATGTAGGTCAAATTTTCATTGGAGTAACATATTAAGGATTTCAAAAAAATTAATTAAAATCTTTATTTAATCAATAACAAAATAGTTCTATAAGCGATCTAAAACTAAAAATAGAATAATAATAAATTTTACAAGAAAAGGTAATTTTATCATTCATTTTAGATTTTCTGATAAACTAATTTTATAACTATTTAATATAACATTAGCCAAATAATCAAAAAAATGTTCTCGAATTATTAAAATGTCATATAAAATATTCAAAATTCATAAATTAATTGATATTAACATCTCAATTTTTTCGTCAAAGTGATATATCTTACAATAAACCAAAAAAATATTTTTGTACAATTTCAAAGTGCAATATATGCATTTCCAGATGTTTAAAATTTATTTCTGTTCAATAGACAAAATGTGTTTAGTCATGAAATTAAACTATTATTTCATAAAATCATTTCCAAATATAGCCAGAGATTTCATTTCTGTAATCAATGAAGAAATTAATGAATAGTCAAATCAAGTGCAGAAGCACATTATTATTTAACTAAAAAAATTAAATTTTAGCCTTGAGGTATGATAAATTTTCTTGAATTAAAATAATCATGTAAATTTGAAACAGGAAATGAAGTCATGGAAATTTGCTTTGATTGTAAGAATAAAAACAAGTTTTAAAAAATCCAGACTAAAATAATATTTTTTTTTATCTAGTCATACTTAAGATTAAAATATTTTCACCTATATTTGTCTCAAGAAGTCCCTTTCATCAAGTTAAATCTAATTAAAATTATTAAAATAGAATTATGTCTAAGTGAAATATTCTTCAAAAAATAAAGAAAAACATACATCAAAATTGATTCCCATATAGTTCACAGCAATTTCAATGCCTCGTGTAACAGGATCCACTTTACCAACTCTATCAAAGAGAATATTGAATGTACACTGAAATAAAAACAGTCATGCAATTAATTTTACTCTGTTACAATTGTTAAAATGGAAAGCCCATATTAACTGAAAGTACTTTCTAGAGAGATTTTCTATTAGAGCATGAATGCACAGATATAAAATAATGATTTATACTTCAAATCATAATTTAATGTAATTGAATAATTAACACTAAATATTCCTTTACTGTATTTTTTATAAGATTTGAGATATATGCTGTCTCTAAAAACATCCAAATTTTAAAAGAATGCAAAAAAAAAAAAAATTAAGTTTTTTATTGAATTTCAATACATTGACTGCAATATCAAAATGAATCACAAAAAAGAAAGTAATCACATTCACTGTTATTAAAATTTGAATAAATACATTCCTATTTAAATTGCATAATAGCAGTATTTTTTGTGACTATGCAAAATCATAAATGTTCAGATTCAACACAAATAAGAAATAAATACATTTGAGAGTGAATATTAAATCCTAATTCAAAAGTTTTTAAAATTATAGGTTAATGGAATCTGTACTGAACATTTCCTCCAAATATAAAATTTATATATTTTTAAATTTTAATTATATTTCATTTTTAAATTTTAATTATGTATATAAATTATAGGTTAAATCTGTAAAGAACATTTTCTTTCTTCTTTCATATCTTCCAATCAGCTCTCGTGCTCAAAAGACAAAAATGTACACAAAATAGCCAATTTTTAATATAAAATTTTAGTATAGGTGATTAGATTAGCAATAAGAAATGGTAATTGAATTATTTTAAAAAGCATTAGATATGGTTGTTCCTGCCAAACTTTTATTAGTAAAACAATACAATAAAAAAATTATCTCACCTGGTTTTCATAGAAATGATAAAACTGTCCATACAAAAATTAGAAGAATAAAGAATAAATATCATCCCAGACCAAAAATTAAATGTTTTGTTTTGTAAAAAAATCGTGGTTTCTCCTCATACCAACAACCAATATAAAGGAGCACAATATCATGAAAAATAAGATTATTTTGCCATAAATACAAGTAAAAAAAAATGTTGAATTTGGATGACATTCCAGTTTACCATGGGATGTAGTTATGACATTAAATTAGCAAATTCTGAGCCATAATAAATTTTCTATTTATTTAAATTCATAAAATTTCAAATGAAAGCATCTTTAGTTATAAAGAAAATCTCTCTTTATTATTTTATTTATTATTTAGTTTCACAATTCCTTTATTCAATTGTTATGACTAACATAATAAAAGTTTTAAATGGTCAATGTTCTGAATTAAGATCATAATTCAAATGATCAATGTTCTGAATTCTATTTTAAATTCCTTCACTTACTTTCTTTATTAAAGCATTCAGGAAATAAAATATCCAGAAAAGTGTTTAAAATAAACAAGGACTTAAATATTACTTATATAGTATTAAAAATACACACATTCTAAAAATATATACAAAGTGTCCATTCTACCATGAAATTTTTTTAAAAAAAGAAGAAGAGGGAAAATAATATACATACTATAAAAATTTTCCACATACAGTAAAGTGAGAAGAAATACCCTAAGCAATTAAAGTATTTTCCTTTTAATGTTTTGGACCACTCAATACGTTCCTGAATAAAAAGAACAAGAAAATTCACTTCATTACAATTTCTAAACATTTTAAATAAACTTCAAAAAGAAAAAGTTGATTATGAAAAAGCAACTTACTAAGTATGTTGCTGATTTAAAAGCAAAGCAATCTATAGGATTTGATAGTTTTTATTCATTTGATAATATATGCATGTATATTAAACAGAAAAACTAATTTACAAAATATGTAATTGAAAATTGGATATGATACAATATAATCTTTTAATATAGTTTCAAAAATATTTTTTTTTATTAAATTTAACAAAATATAGAAATGAAAAGAGTAAAATTATTCATTATTTTAACATTATATGTTTGATAATAAAATAAAAAGAAAAATGGTAAAAATATACAGCTGAAATTGATTCATGTCCAAAATAGCTTCACTGTTTAGACTGATTATAAGCAAATTTGGAATTCAACAATAAACAAAAATTATTCCAAAATTATTCAATTTTGGTGCTTTTAAAAGGTTGGTAAAAGATTTGATCAGACAACAGAAAAGAATTCATATAATATCATAATAAATTAGAATCAACAAAGACATCAGAATCAGAAAAAAAAATGTTCATTTAAACAAATAAATCCATTTATATTCATTCAAAAGAGAAAAATTCACCTGCATATTATGAATATTGACAGCTTCCAGAAATAGTTGTCTGCTCAACTCTTCCAGGGCTTTGACATCTTGTTTCAGCTGGCTAATATCTAAAGATAATATTAAGGATATGTTTTTCCAATGAACAATTGAAAATAAATTTACAGATTGTACACTCTAATTGTGATTCAATCCCTAATTCCATGAACGACAATATATAGATATATATTTCCAATTTAAAAAATGATGAAATAAAATATGCTGTTAAAATCTGTAAATATACTACTAAAATAATCTGAAATTAAATTTTTATAAAATATCCCAAAACTATAAACCATATTTAAATTTAAAAAATCTAGACACTCTAATAGTTTAAACAAAAAAATATTCTATTCATCTATGATTAAAATTCATTAAATTATTTAACTCTGAATTTCATTAATTTAAGAAATCAATGGTCATCTTGAGTAGATGTTATTGATTATAGCAGGTCTTTAATTAATGAGAAACAACAGTTTTGTTGTTGTTGTTTTATTTTGTTTAAAATATTAAATTATCAAAAATATTTTAAGAACTATAATTACCAAGACTAAGGAATTGAAAAAGGTTTTTAATTTAATATTTTTTTATCAGTTGTATATTGGTCCACTCACACAACATAACAAATTATATAGTCTATAATATCATTTACAACGTTTCCTTAATTAAAGTTCTTTCCTCTTTTCTAATGGTTTAGAAATCAGTAACTAAGCTATGAAAAGAAATGACGATTTATTTATAAAAAAGGATACTTTCACCAGTGCTGGCAGCAGTGACACTTTTCAACATGCCCCACAGACCTGATGTTTGCTGTTGTTGCTCCCTGGCTCCTAAGGCTATTCTAGTAGACAATAAAATAAAAACTCGCATCAGTTTATTTTGATAAAACAATTATTTTGAAATTGCCCAGCAGTTATTCTGGGCCAGAAAATGAATGTTTGATCTGTGATCAGAGATTGAGTGATACTAGTGCACTCAGGTGCACAAACACTCATCTTCCCTCTAAAATTTATCACAAATTAACAGTGTATATAGTCTGAAAAATATATACATTTACCCTCCAATTATGCCTATATATATAACTATTATTTTTGGAAACAGAGTAGTAGTCAAAGTCAGAGAAGACACTTCTAATTTTTAACTTCATTTTATTTCATACAAAGAGATATGATTTATGGACAAGCAGAAGTGATGAGCACAACATAGCAGCATTAAATGAAATGAGGAAAAGCTGAAAATTTCATCCCTGTGAATATATAATGTGGGATTTTTATAGCAATTTCCTACACTTGCTAACCACAGGCAACAAAATTATAGGGATATTTTTAATGAATGTGTTAGGCTTGGCATTTTTATCCCTTCAATCTGAGCATGTAAAAGTGCAACTTTAAGCCTTTTCACATTGCTTCTGTTGAATTAATTAAATAGAAAAAATGGAATAGAATCAGGAAATAAGAGAATATTTTAAAATGAAGTTAATATGGGCTCAATTAAGCTAAAAATTAGGAACTTAATTAAATTTAAATTTGATTTCAATATATCATTATGTATATATATAACAACCATAAAAGCAGTAAAATAATTAAAACCCATTTCCTGTGTCAATAAAAATTACATTGAAACTATCAAACCACAAATAATCAATTATTTGTTAACTATGAATCAATAAATTAAATTCAAAGAGATTTTGTTTGTTTATTTAAAAAATAAATAAAACAATTAACAATATAGCAGAATAAATATATTATATATTACTCAATGTTCCATGGGAAAGGTTTTAGAAATAAATATATATTTTATGTATAATATTATTTTATGTACATATACAATTTTTCCTTTATTTTTCAAAACCATTCCAAGCATTTGGAAAATGCTGCATAACTATGTTATAAAAACATTATTATCAAAAAATTTAAATTGGAACTTAAATATTATGTCTTAATATTTGCTCACCTTTTCTTTTTCATAATGATCATATCTAAAGTCTGCATCACTTTCTTTTCTTGCATCTGAATATCTGAAGGGGATACATTCCTATAAAATAATAATATTCACAATAATTATGTAAAAATTGTACTAAAAAATCTTTTACTAATTATTTAATAAAATTATTCTTTTTATTTGAATACAAATATCGGATGTGGAATTTAAAAACAAAATTGTAAAATTCTTTTTTTTTTAAATCATAACCAGAATTTATACATTAGTAATTACAAAATCCATATTCATGGCTCGATAATTATACAAGGAAATTATCATTTAAGAAGTATAAAGTGAACTTAGATTTTAACACTACCAAAATATTAACAAGCGAATACAAGATATATCAAGCTATAAAAATGGATGCTTTTATTGTTACATTGAACTTCAATTTACCTAAACGTACCTTCAATTTTATAATTCTTTGAGTTTTTAATTCTATTCATAAAAATTACTACAGGTGTTCTATTCACCTGTACTTCTATTCTATGAGTGTTGTTTGAAGATAATATTTTCCAAACATACATTCCTTATGATGACATACCATCTAAGCAGATATTTATTTTTAAGCAATACTTGGTTTCATTATAACTTAATTCTTAAATTAGATAAATAAAAGAAAATAAGAGATTTCATACAGCTATCAATACCATATGGAAGATCTAATAACTAAAATAGTTTCTGAGAACAAAACATTTACTTTATTTTTGATATTACAATCCTTTATTTTGTTCAAATAGAAATAGTAATCTTCATAACTGGGTGGGAATTTTGTATTGCTCATTCATTTAGAAATTTAATAACACTATATTTTCTCCCATAATTACCATTAATTTTATTACATATTTTCTCTCCTCACATCTTTTTATATTTATGAAAAAGTTGTTTTTGCAAACTATGTCTGAATTACTAAGAAAGCAACAAGATTGCTACCTCTCCCCTCCCGATTCATGTTTACTTATGTGATTTAGATTTAACTTGCAAGAATATTAAAAACAACAATTAATATACGTAGTTGAAAGTCAGAAAAATATAATCACAAGAAAAGAATTACTTCATAAAATAAGTCATAGATGTATAAGGATAATTAACAGCACCAAATCCAGAAAGAAGAGCCATCAAAGTAACACCAATTACTCCAACACGACTCACACACTGTTCAATAGAAAATATACCTGAAAAGAAGATAATCTGTGTCAAATCTGTTTGTAAATGTAAAATTTTAGTTAGCCATAAAAATATGAAATTTTAATAAATACATTGACATGATTATTTAAAAAATGTATAAGAAATATTTATAGAATTGCAAACATTTTCTTATTTGCAGTACAAAAGTAATTTTTGTAATGTGAACATAAAAATAACAAGATTCTGCTGTAATACACATATCCACACAATTGATATAAGTACTTAGATAGCACTTATCAGTTAAACATCCTTTTAATCCAGTTATAAACCAATTTTAAATATGAAATAAGAAAAAAATATCTAACAGGCAATAAATAGCGTTAATACTCTTAGTGGATTTTTATTTTTTCAATACTTCTTTAGTAAAATAAGACTTCTTTCCTCATGCAACTGTTATATAATCAAGACTCTAAATATTTATAAAAATATTCAGATTTTCATTGTGTTTTGTACAATATTGAGGAATAAAAAATGTTGACATTTTATGGTACAACAAATCAAGGGATTCACAAAATAAAAATAACAAAAGAGGAAATAAAATTGAAATAATTCACTTTGATGGGTAAATAATTCATCACACAGCATAAGAAGCCTTCAGTTATTTCTTGAAATTTGTTTGATAATAATAATTATTTTCATAATACATTAAACCAAACCCATGCATCGTTTCAATATTCAAGCTAAAATGGATTCTAACAAAGCAACCACAAAACAAAGACTGTATTGTCGTTATGAACACAAAAATGATTCATAAGAACATATCTGGGAGGGGGGAATTGAAATGGGAAAACATTTTAAGATCAGCAACTTTTAGCTTAGTTTCATTCATCATTTATTGATCCAATATCATTTAAACAGAAAATATTATTTTATGATGCTTTTTTATAATTAAAAAAACCCTTTTCTGCCATAATTGATACAGAAAGTTCCCCCCCCCCCATTTCAGCAATTATAAATCTTTAGAATTTTTTCCTTCAAATCAAACAAAAATTTTTAATTTTATGAATATATCTAGTTTTGGCATAGAACCTTAATTAGATAGGGTTTTTTTTCTCTCAATTTTCAAACATCCACATATATACAGGAACATTTCAGATCTGATATATTTAGCATAAATTTGATCCATAGATAGGTATTGAAATACAAGCAATTTGATCAAAAGACAGAAACTTTGTCACAAAAGTATAATGTCATAGAAAGATTTTTCAATGCAATCATCACAAAATTTAAAATTATGCAATTTTGGATATTTAAGGAATTAAGGAACACTTAAATGCTTTAAATCAATAAAAATTTTAATAAGACTTAAAGAAATATTTTACTTTGTCTATTTATAAAGGAAATCTATTTTACAAGTCCATAAAACTTTATCAAATAAAGCAACATTTTAGACATTTACAAAAAATAATGAGGAAATATTATTCCAAATAATTAAAGGAAGAAAGAATTTTTACCAGTTTTATAGTCAAAATATAAAATAAAATTCAAAAACCAGTGCTCTTTGTACCACTTACCATGCTTAGGGCTTAAGATAGGAAAAGGATCACCAATTTTCCAAAACAGGTACATAAATCCCAGCCAGGAAGCAAGTGTTAATGGTTTAATAAGTTGTTTTTGAACTAAAGGGATATAAATAAACAAATAAGATTTACAAAAATATATTCAAACAAATAGGTTACTAATAATCATTTAAATATTGAGTATATTTTCAACTTGTCAACATAATTTTTTTTGAAAAAAAAAAACACCTATTAATTAGGAAAAATTAATTGATTTTTAAAAATTGGAAATCAGAAACCGCTTCATAAACCATAAAAGCAATTAGGACATTTGAGTTGACTGAATAAACATAACGCTTATTAAATAACTTTTTTTAAATGTTTTTAAAGTGACTTCCAAAATACTTGATGATGATTTTTTTTTTAATTTCAAATAACTTTGGACAAAAAAAATTTAAATGATATTTTATCTTTTAAAAATTGAAAATTATAAGATAGTATTTACTACATAAAAGTAAATTTTACCAGATATATTAATTATTTCTTAATGAAATAAATAATTATGAAATCTATGTATGAATTAATTTAAATATAAAATCAATGATTTTACAGATAAAATAAATACATGAATACTCTTTAAATAAATTACTAAGTTATGCACATGGAATCAGAATATTATACTTACTAAATCTAATGTTGCTAAGAACAAAATATCCTATGTAAAAAGGTAATACTACAATGGTCATAAAAAGAATGGCATAAAGACCTAACTTCCAATGAATGTACCTAGAACTGAAAAGAAAAATAGGAAATCCACAGTAATTCTAATTATAACTTCAGAATTTTTTTAAAAAAAAGGTAAACATTTCTAATTTAAATAATCTTACTTGGAATGAAGAACGCCTAATATTTCAAAGATAATCAACTCAAACATTGTACAAGATAAAGAGAATGTTATTGAAAAGATCAACTGAACAAGGACATGATGAACCTGTGCAGAAATAATAATTTTTGTAAAGATTATTGAATAATAATATTCTTATTGTAGATGAAAATTTTTAAAAAATCATTACATGCTTTTAACACATTTGAACTTTGTTTAATATTCCAAAATGTGCATCACTTTATCAAGCATAGCTAAATAAAATTAGAGTAATTAAGAAAACTTTGTAAAGTAATACCATATGCTTAAAAAATTAAAGATAATCATAAATGAATTTTAATAAATTGCATTAAATATAAAGTAATCAAAGCATAATGAAGTATTTACATATAAGAAATATATCTGAAAATCAAGTTATCATGATTTACATTAGTTTTTTCACTCAAAAGTGGAAAGAAGTTAATAAATAAAAAATAAGGCCTATTTTACTTAATTTTTAAGTTATCATAAATAGCTACTTATGTGATTCAATAAAAGAATCATAATTTGAATTAATAAAATTATTTCATTTTTGATATTTTTATTAAAACTCAACAATTTGAGTTGCATACTATATATGTCAGATTCTTTATGATATTTTTGACACACTAAAAAAAACTGTATTCAAAATTTTGGATCCCACAATCATTTAAGAGATTTTTGTCATCTTTTCAATTCAACTGAAAAAAAAGTTAATAAATACGAAAAATTCAGTATGTTTTACTTAATTCTTCAACTATCCCTAAAAGCTGCATACGTCATTCTATAAGTCAATCATCATTAAAATTAATATTTTTATTTCTCTATTGATATTTTCCTTGTAAATTTAGATGCATTTTTTTATGTGATTAATTCTTCATAATATTATCAACATACTAAAAAACCTGTATGTAACATTTTGGAATTTTAAAATTTCAATATAAATTATTTGTGCAAAACATCATATAGACATTAACAAATGAAGATTTGTTTAAAAGTTATTGCAGAGAGCACATATTTAATTTTAAATATAAATTCTATAAATATTGTTAAAAAATTCCTACTTCATAATCTCGAAATAGCTGTTTCATGAAGAACACCCATCCTCCAGCAAAAAACAGAACCTTTAACGATATTTTAAAAAAAAAAATGTTTTATTATACTACACTTGTTCAAAATTATGAATGAAAGAATCTTCCAATTAAAATAAGCTGTACCTGTGTTACAAATACTACCAACGTGTCTTCAAATAAAGCCATCTTTTCAACCACATTGAAAAGAAAAAAACTAAATAAATTAAATTCGATAACTATCACTTAACGAAAAATAATCACAGATCAGCGGTTAGAAAGCAACTATTTTGTAGTTTTAAATAATAAAAACTAATATTTTAAATTTCAAAAGTCCTTTCACTCGATTATTCCACAGCTAATCATTCATCGGCACGGATTTATTTGTTTACATGTTTCAACATATCTAGTTTTTCAAAGATCGGTCTGCTCGGTAAGTTTTCAACTTTTTGTTTCGTACAGCAAAACAAATAAGTCACTTCCTTTCACTTCTCTAAAATTCAAGAGAAGAAAAGTTTAGTGCTGACAGATGAGTTCGGTTCATTGAATTTCAACTATCGTATTAATCTTATCAAAGGAAGTTTTTAAATAACTAGCGCTCCATTTGAAGATTTTACTGAACATTTATTTTTATTTTTTCGAACTAAAGAACAATTTTAAAATATCTAACTTAAAATTTTATTTCTGTAACTTAAAATATAATTATGCGATAAAAGTTTCTTTTTATTAAGTATCTATCATATTTGCTGTTGCTTCTTTAAGGTGGGCTCACACGATGCTAATTATTGAGCGCAATAGTAGATCACGCCTACTTTCGAAAAATCAATCGACCACAACGGGACTATGGCAAATAATTGTCCTGACGGGACAAACATTGTCTCAACTGTTCACACGAGAACAATCATTAACCCATAAATAAAAAATCTCATTGCCTCATAAATTTAAAAAAAAAAATTTACTTCTTTAATTTTAGCCACCATGATTTCTTTTCATGTCGTTAGAACATTTCTGCGCTGCTCTTAACTAAATCAATTTAAGTTTAACTCTTCGCCAAATATCATAAATTAATATTCCAAATTATGATGTAGATACGCTCGTGACGACTTTGTCACATCGCGGAACTCCGAAACATCACGATGTTGCAGAACACGAAGACAATGCCTGGACAACAGTAGAGAGAGAGACAACTATTGCGCGCAATAGTTAGCAGCGTGTGAAAGTACCTTCGTTTTTTGTATGCTGTTGTTATTTATCATTTTTACCTCTTTAAATAATCGTGAAAGCAATGAATCAGTAGTTAAAAGATGAAAATTCAAACGGAAAACTCAAAACAAAAATGTTCTGGGTGTATAATAAAATTTATCGGAGAATGAAATTATTTATAAATAACGTAGAAAGATATGGAGATAAATTTAGAGTGTTTATAATAAGCACGAAAAAAAAAATGATCAAAAAGGTTCTCCACATAGAAGGGAGGTTCCCCCCTCATTTATTCTAAGGAGGAGAGAAAAACTCACAAGGTGTTATCTATTGGAAACTCAGAGGTTTATAAATAATTTTCATTTACTGTGTCAAAATGTTTTACTAAAAATTTAGATTCTCTCTCTCTCTATATATATATATATAGAGAGAGAGATAGAGGCAGATAGAGATGGGTCCCAAATTAGATCGAAACCACCGCTTTTAAATATACTGATATTAATATTACCTATTGTCTGCATCAGTTATCGACAGCCACTTAACATTTATGATGATTCGAATTCAAAAGTATTCTGTAATCATTCTCAAAAAACAGCCAGCGTTTATGCGATCTTATTACTTTGGGTTTTTTTTTTCCCCTTGATAATTTCAGTCACAAATAAATTCTTAGAATCGACAAATGTTCGAATGAAAATATTGCTATAGCATTTCGACGGAAAAGAAAGGGATAAGATGCCATGTTCGTAATTGTTAGGAGACATCATTACTTTAGAGCATTTAAGTCACATAACCAAACGATTTCCTATAAAGAGACAAAAATAAATAAATAAAATCAACATAAAGAACTGTTTCGCAACTTTTATTTATAATGAACTTAAGAAAATATTTCTATATTCTTTTTATTCATCGCAAGGTCATATATATATGGTGGGATATTGAATTATAATTAATTAAATGATTTGGGGATATCTCCTTTCCAATTTACTTTATTTTTTTTTTTTTTTTAATGTTTTTCTGCTACATTGAGCAAGAGATACAGTAAATTTCTGAATTATTAAAACATATGTTTTGAACTTAACTCAAAGCAAATAATAATTTTGAATAATATGAGCCAATCTAATTTCATAAATCTAGAATTGATTTGATTAATTAATCCTTCATATTAATTCAAATTATGAGAGTGCGATTCTGCAATGAGCAAGTATTTAACTATTTCGATCACTATATCAGATCTTATCAAAGATTATTTTATAAGGCTTCCCCGTTATATAATATTTGAAGACCAAATAGAAATTGCAAGCATAACTATTTAGGAACTCAACTTTAATTCTTTTAAGTACATGTTTGCTAAAATTCGATTCTAAAAACACAAGGTTAAAGATTCAAGTATACAAAGCAATCTAATTTCAAATGTTTATACAAAAAACTTACTAATGAAATACAAGTAGATGGAAAAAAGAAATAATGTATAGTAAGATATGAAAAAGATAATCATTTAACCCACTTACATGATAAATTTTCGTTGAATCAGATTTGGAATCAACCCGATTTTAATTTACTAAAAAATATGCATATAAAATCTTTTCTTCTCTTGGAGCAAAAGTTTTACAAATTAAATTAATCTGCATCTCACTGACTCACATAATATTAAAAATAATGCCAGAATAATAAATTATATTCCTTGTATCCTTATTTCTCTTATTAAACTAAATGTTCTTTCAAACCTCATTTATTTATACTAATTTGTTTGTAATTTTAATATTTTTTTATTACATGATATAAAAATTCTATATATTGCAGTGCTTTTTGAGAATTTTTAAGATTTTGAGAAAATAAACTCAATTTTTAATATGAACCAAAGTTCAGCATTTTTATTTAGACATATATCAAAGTTCAATAATTTCTTTGAATATATATTATTTTTAGAGCGCATTTCATAAGATACATGTTTAAATATCTCTATGAATTGAAATTCAGAAGTGGTTTTTTTATGTGATTCCTTCAGATAAAAATAAATCAATAAAAGGGGAGGTGGGGCCCAAACATTAAAATTGAGCTGTTTCCAAGATATTTTCTCCCCTTATTTATTAATTCTTCAGCATACTATGGATCTTTGTGTGCATATCTTAACTACAAAATCTTAAAAACTTAGTTGGTCTGCATATAATTTTCAATATTCTGTAAAGAAACATTATCTTTTTTATTTATTTGAAGACGATTATGAGATTAAAAATTTTAATCAAAGTAACAATTTGCTTAATTTAACATTTTCAAAGATCCTTATTAACCTCTCATTATCAACTTTTCACTAAAAAATATTTTTAATATTATTTTTGTTTTTCAAAAATACACTTTTAATTAAACTTTCTGTTATGTGTTGTGTAAAAACTCTTTCTTGGTACTTGAACAACAGTTTAGGTGTCAAACATTCATTCATAAGGAAATGCATTGTATATAATAGATGATAATTGTTGTCTTTTACGTTTTATAGATCATATTATAAACAATATAAGTAATTAAATCATTACATTTTTACATGCTCAACAAAATATCAATTTGTCTCATATTGTATATTTTTGAACTTGAAGATTCTTATCAATATGCATGAATAAAAATGTTTATGTAACAAAGTGTTCTCATTAAAACTTATAAAAGATTTAATTATCTAAGCATTATGTAACAATTATCTATATAGTTAATATAATCAAGCTTGTAAATCATAACATAACAGTATTAGCATAATTAAATGTAAAAATTTGTTTATAATCATTAATTTTATACATAGTATGTGCATCTGACATTGG
Source organism: Argiope trifasciata (assembly GCA_026543055.1). NCBI lineage: Eukaryota > Metazoa > Arthropoda > Arachnida > Araneae > Araneidae > Argiope > Argiope trifasciata. The sequence goes on along the minus strand of JAPMOQ010025070.1, from coordinate 1,192,135 downwards.
AAACTAAAATATAATGCAGACACATTTTACTAAACATGGTTAAGTATAAGATTTTATTAAGCCTGAAAGTAAATTATTTTACAAATGATGCGATCCAGTACAGGATAGGTGAATTCTTTTATTCATTATGGAAGAAAAAATGATAGTGATATCAAAATAATGAGCAATGTTTTTTAAAAAAAATAATGTATAGGCACAATCTAATTTTATCATTAAGTCATGCAGACAAATTCTTTTAAAAATATCTGTTTGTTTATTAACTTTTCTCTATATTCTATTTATATTGATTAGCATCAATATAAATGCTATAGCAATATATTTTATTAAATGTGTGTGATTAGTTTATTTGACATAATTAATGCTACAGAAAATGTAAACTAATTAATAATGGTGTTAATTTTTGAATAACTTTGTTTATTATTTACTAATAATATTACAAGAAATATGATAAGAATAGCAATATATATATAGCCTTAAAATGCTATTGGATTATAATAAAATTACATTATCTGAAAAAAAAAAATAATACAAAATTTGGAAATTATGTATGTGCTTTCCCTCTGACTACTCAAATGTGTTAGCTACAATGTATTAAGTGCTGTTAAAGAAAGGACCACAAGACAAATGACCTAAACAGAAATAAGAATATTAAACAGAATCAGCATTTATTTTTTTTACTCAACATTTTCCAACAAAAGCAACAATAGTTAAAATTGATATATAAAAAAAATCTCTTTTAAGTTATAAAATTCAACTAAACAATCCAAAATAAATAAGCATTATAAATAACAACCATATACTAAATAAGAAAAATTAGATAAAAATGAAAGTTTTGGCAGTGTAATAATCAATATTCAGATATAAGGAACAAAATAACATGGTTTCTCAACGAATATCAAAATTTTTAAGAAATGGAATTATATCATTAAGTTAATTTTTACTCTCTCTCTCTCTCTCTTGAACTGAAATATTTATTCTGAATAAAGAAAAAAAGACTTTTTTATTAGATAAAATTTTTAATTGATACAATCCTTCATACTAAAAATGAATAAACATTTCATGCATAACAATGACATACAAATTTAAGCGAATTAAGAGTGCTGGAATTTTCACACATATATAGCTTTGAGCATTTTTTTTTCAATAAAGTTTAACAAACTTTAATGAGATAAGGGGAAAAAAGATTCCTTCACACACATCACACTTTTTATGTATACAGTTTTGATTTTATAAGCTTTAATCCTTCATTCAAATCATAAATAAAAATCATTTATTCAATAAACAGAAAATACAAATTTCATGGCAAATAAAATAAGATTCACTTTTAGAGTGTCAAGTAACATAAATGAGCACTTTCAAGAATTGTCGGGAAATTTTACATGAAACTTGGGAATGTGGTGAGAAAAGCAAATTATCAAACTTTTTCAAAGGGATTTAATAACTCTATTCATTTCACTGCAGTCACAGTTTTTATAATTACAATGCAATAAACAGAGGGGGGGGGATAAGGTGTTGCTGCAGAGGGTGCTTTATGTTATAGAAGAGTTACGCTATCAAATGTGAAAATCAAAAAGGTTTTTTAAAAAAAGGGATGTATACTTTATAACAAGTAATACATTTAAAATATTTTTATAAATAACAAAATCTTTTCAAAATTAAGTCTCAATACTTTCACATGCAACTATTTCAAAAGATTGAATACTTTTGAATATGAATTTAAGAAGTGGAGCTTATTAATTTTTTTCAATTCTTTGAAAGATAGATTATCTTAATGCAGAATACATATTTAAGATGGTATTCAACAAAAAGATATTTTTTATCAAATAATAATGCCCCAATAAATGTATTAAAAACATATATTTATAAACTATTATTATTAAATCCAATGAAAATTGCAGCAACCATGCTCATTTTGTTCTACAGAAAATTAATGTTTAAGTTACATTTTGGGGGGAGTGTTGCAATCATTCCAGCAAATTTCTTTCTCTTCAGTTTTAGAAATAAGTCCTAAAAACAAACAAAATGACATCTAAGTGATATATATATTTAATTTATTTTATAAAAATTTAAAAACAAACTATTATAGTTAGTGTTTATTCAATTATCTAATAATTTGTCAAATAAATAAGTTTTGTTTAATCAGTTTATGGAAAATTTTTAAGTGACATAAAAAAATGGTGTACTAAGCAGGTTCAACTGAACATAAAGTAAAAAAATGAAGTAATCTCAATCATTAGAATGGCTAACACACTTTAAAATTAATTATATACATTTATGTATGAAGCAAAGTGTTTTCAAAGTATTCTTCTTATAAATATTAGCATTTAGAAAAGTGGGAATCGAATTAATTTATTAGTTCAAAATTTCAATAATTTCAAAGGCAAAATCTTTTTAAAAATGCAGACGAGTGCAAGAAAAATTGATTAAAAAATTAATAAATTGCAATTTTTACAAAATATTATTGTAATGTTTATTCTAACTTTCAATGCATTTCAAATAACAGATTTGTAAAAATATTTGTTAATATTTTAATATTTTAACAAAGAATCAATAAAAGATTATCTCATAATAATTCTTCAATCTTATTAGCAGACAGAAGAGGCATTGTAAGTTCTGAGAATTAGGAAAGATAAAATTCACAAGAAAGATTTTAGAAAAATGTATGTATCTTAAAGTAAAACTACATTGGCTTATAAAACAAACAAGAATGCTCTAAGGCATTTGATTAATGCAGAATTGAATTAATTGCTGCTCATCCTATATAATGATCTCAAACTTTTAATACATTTCAAAAATTACTGGTTACTTGTACATTTAAAATTAGAAGATGCCAATTTCAAATATATCAAAAAATATTATGAAGCCTTTAACATAAAGAGAGTTTGATTACAATGAATAAATAATAGCATATATATGTTTGCAAAATAATGAAATACAAATAAACCTGGTATTCAATACACGCACAGTCAATTAAAATATTTAATGATAATTTTTATGAGAAGAATTTAATAAACAAATATATGTATAATATGCTTACTTTTTTAATGACAGTAACTGCATTTTGGATGGCAGCGGACACCATTTACCATGCACTTACAACCTCCACTTGTATCCCCTTTTCCCTGCAATAATTTGAAAATTTTAGTTTGGATAAAAGAATTTTAGAGATAGTAAATGAAGTTCTGAGCTTCATTTTAAAATAAATACAAAACATCTAAAATTAATCACTACTCTGTTCACTGCTTAAAATTGTACTTATTAACATGCAAGAAATGCTATAATAATAATAATAAAATAAGTGCTTTAATTTTAATTTTAAAAAATACTTTTTGTCACCAATACTTTATAAAAATTTCAGTTAATTCAAACATTTGTTAATAAACAGAACATGAAGGAAAGTGAAATAACATAAATTCTCTTTTATAATAAAATGTTTCTAGCATCTAAAAATCGGTAATTCTCTCTCTCATGAACAACGTATTAAAATACTAATATTTATTTACAAAAGCAAAATAAAAGTATAGTATTAAAATTATGACACACCATTTAAAGTTATTATAAATTATGACACACCATTTAAAATTAAATATGAAGATTTAAAAATACAAATAAAATTTGTTCCGACATTGACACCATTAAAAAATATGTTCGCAAAATGCCCGCAAACAAAACAAAAAATTTGAAGAAACAATAAAGGACAGAATGCAAAAAAGAAAAAAAAGTAACACTCAAAATATTTAATAAAATAAATATATTACTATGAGAGTTAAGAAAATATATTCACCCCTGGTCCCCAACGTGGACCTTTAGTAACCCAACACACTTCCGTATGACACATAGAACATTTGAGCCAATCACAGCCCCATTTTTTCATCAGAATAACTTGGCATTTAGGACACTCCATTGCCTCCCCATTTTCAACCATGCTCTGGAATTCATACATCTTTATTATTAACATTATTTATTCTATTGCAAAATGAAATAAAAAAATTCTAATGATTCAAATGATAATTAAATCAGAACTTATCAAAAACAAGTTTACAGGAGAGAAATTTGAATATTTTTTTTTATATAAATATTTATGAGATACTTTACATTAGTAATAATAAGAATTTTTTTACATTAATAATGAATGTCTCTATAACACAAGTCTAATATAAAAAAAATGCCTTGGTAGATTTTTTTTTTCAGCATGTTCTTTTTTTCAAACTGGTTCAATTAATTATTCTACTATGCCTATCTTTATCACATTTGAAATAAAATTTATTTTAATCACCTTTATTTCAAATAATTATGTCACAAAATTATGTAAATAAGGAAAATTTCAGTATTTTTTTAGCATTCAAGGCACTTTTTGGCATTAAAAAAAAAAAAAAAAAAAAAAAAACCAGTGAATCTGATATCTTTAAACACTTCTCCAATTAACTTCATACCATAGAATTTAAATTTACAGCAAAATAAAAAATAACTAATCTATTCCACCAATTTTACATCTTGTAACATTAAACTAATAATAATAGGTTCTTACAGCTAATAATAGTAGATGGAAAAAAGAATTAGGAAAATATTACAGTTTGAACATCTGACAATCTTACTCTAAGGCAAAGTGATTATTTTATTTTGCATAGATTTTAGTTGAATATTATATAAATAATATATAATGATCTTATCAAAATAAAAAATGACCTGCAAGTACTCTTTAGTCTTTTTGGCTTCTTCACTGGTATCACTATTTAGTGCAAGTTGGTCTTGATACTGTCTGCAGTTTCTACCCTCATGTATAGCAGCACATGTAAGGCAATTGGTCCGATGACAAACTGGGCAAAGGAAGGTGTTAACATTGTCCTCAAAAAGACACCAACCTGGACAATCAGGTGTCTTACAATGGAAACTGTCTTGAGCTTGACTTTCAGCTAAAGCCATACTTCTTTGTAGATGACGCTCATATACATCAGGGCTTACCAACTATAATAAAACAGTCAAACAGTATTTCAAAAACTACTTTAAAAAAACTTTTTACAAATCAAAAACATGCTTTTAAAAATATACAATAAATAAATGAAATATATTACAGATATCAATCCACCATTATCTGCAAAAAATATCTCAGAAGAATTTTAAAATAATCTTACCACTTTGGCCTGCATTATAATCAGATGCAAAAATCAGTTTTTGTAACAAAGAAATTTATAACAACTTCAAATAAAAAATACCAAAACAATTATAATATTTATACTTACACATTTGATTTCACGCTCCTGAAGATGACTTTCACAAGAGTATTCATCATTACGGAAAGGACATTTGATAACAGCAGTGTCTGAATACTGGATTGCACCTGACAAGCACTCCCTAAGGGAAATTTTTTTTAATTCAATAACTTTTCATTAAAAATGCAAAACAGTTAATTACAACATAAATTTCATTTGTCCATGAAAATTTTACTTAGTTTAATGCTTTTTAACTTTTACTTAATAGGAGAGCAACATATATTATAAATGCTCTGAAAGCTTAAGAAAAAGTGTTTTTTTAACAAAAGTGCTATAATGATTACACAAAAAGAATATTTTTCTAAATAAAGTAAAATTTACAAATACAAAAAGTTTATATAAACGTCCACAAAATTAAAAACTAATAAAAAGAAATAATACAATACAAAAAAAAAATAATAAATACAAAAAAATTGCTCATATTTCTATTTTATTAAGCAGAAGGGAGTTAATAGCATAACAAAAAAATAACTGTTGCAAAATTACAAATAAAGAAATTCTTTTATGTTGATGAACCATTCATATTCTATCATAAAATAAATTTTTAAAGCATTACAAGATTATACATGAAGAAGAAAGATAATTTTATACATAAAGGCATTAAAGAAAATTAAAAAAATTAAGCTGCCAACTTTATCAAATACTAAAAAATACACATGTTTGGGAAATATTTAAAAATGCTACCAAAACAAGTTTTATAAAAACAAATCAAAATGCTAAATTTTTTTGTTTTTTGTTTTTATTTTGTTTAATTCACAAACAAGGTTGACTAACTTGCAAAAGTTATGCAAACATTCTTGAAGAATTATTCCTTCATTTGTCTCCACATCTAAGAAACAAACAGGACATTCAAATGGTTCAACATTAGCAACCAAATCAACATCATCTAAAGCTATAAGAGCACGATAGTCAGTTTTCTTAGTAAATTCTTCTTCCCAAGCTTTGTGGTATTCACTCTAGAACATGAGAAAAGTTTATAAATTACTCCATATTAAAGATTTAAAAAAAAACTTGATAAGAAAAATTAATTTTTAATATGAAAAAATAAGGACAGACATAGAAAAATTACAAATACAAGTGATGGATCATTTCAATATATATATATATATATATCCAATTTCCATTTCATAAAAGCTGCAGTAATATAGCTTGAACAGTATTTAATAACACAGACTGAATATAAATATCATACCTAACTTTTTTTTTTTTTCATTTGATAATTTAAAAATAAATGTAAAAAATATCCAGATAAATATGTTTATACTACATCTGAATAATTTTTTCTGAATATTAGTGAGAGTCAACTTTCTAATATTCAGAAAAACTTTGTAAATAAGTCAACTTACTTTTGATTTCCTTTTAGTGGTATCGTTTTGCTTATCATGATTCTTACTCGGTGATTTCTTCTTTGAGTTATTGTTAGTTGATTCATCTAAAAAACGATAAATAATTTTAAAAAATCATTAATTAGAATTTATCATTTTTGGAAATAAAAATAAAAAACACATGGTAACTTAACATAATGCCAGTCAAAATACATATATATTAGCAATGTATATCCCATAGGGAAAAAAATATCAAGAATCTAATTGGAAATATAGATAATTACAAGGCAAATACATATAAATGCAGTAATTAAAAAATGAAATGTCTTGAAATTATTCATAAATATACTTAAAAATAGTTTTAAATTCAATAAAACTAGAGAACATGGAAATAAAATTAATACCACTAAAGGGTTAAATTCCTAGATTTTAAAATGATGTAAACATACGTTTTGTACGATAACATGTTCCAAACGAAAACATGTTCTTAAGGAAAAATCTAACAATCTTAACTAATTTTCTAAATCTAATCAAATTTTTGAAAAATATTTGATAAGTCAATATTTATTAACCAAAAATTAACTACCAGACTAATACAATAACTGTAAATTCAATATTCCACCCTTTAAATTTTTTGAGAGATTTTTAAATTACAGGTCATTATTAACAAAATGTATATAGCCCATAGGCATTAGCGTATTAAAATTTATCAATAAAAATTTAATATGTCGATCTAAAGCAGCATACATAGCATGAAGCAAAGAAAACAAAATTAGTATTTACAAAACCAGATAAATTTCATGATACTTTCATATAGATGTTTGAAATGGAATATTTAATAAGTTTGCCATATTTGAATAGTAATTAATTCTGAAAATTTTTTTAAGTAAATTGATTTTTGCTTCCAGTGGTATATTATTGTTTAAAATTATTTTGTCTATTTTGTAAATTAATGATTTAATAAACTATCATAATTCTTTAAATAAATCACTCTTACAAGCCTTTTTATATCCTACATGTACTGAATCATGCATTGAAAATGTCAATATTGTTTCATCACATATGAATTATTTAAATGTTCAAATTTTTCATAATTTTCATTCTCAAGACATGATAACTAGATTTTACAGTTAAAAATTGTATGTAGTTAATAAGTTAGCACTTACATAATCACCCTTACAAAATTGGTTCAAAATAAATTCTAATCTTTCATACATTCCAATTATTTTTTCCAATATTCCAATTATTTTTTCCAATATTCCAATTATCATTGTTTCATAGAAATTTGTAGATATAAATACAATCAGTTTTTTAAAAAATGCTGAGTAACAATATATTACCAGTAGATTTTAATCCTTTGCTCTCTTTCTTATCTTTATCCTTTAATTCTGGGGATTTTGGTTTGCGTTTTCGATTATGTCGAGGACTAGGTGTTTCTTCCTCACTACTGGAACTTGGAGGGTGTAAAAAAGTAGAAGCCCTGCAGGGCAGAGAACGAGATTTAGAATCTTTAGCCATCACATAGAGAAGGATAGGGCAGCCTGCCTCTTTAACACCATAGCTTGACAAGGAGGCATCCTCTTGCACAGCAAAAGAGTCTCCAAGGATCCAACACTGTTGATGGCTAGGGAAATTGTATTCAGCTTCTACCTAAAAAAAATTTTAAGAAACAATTTCAAAAATAATTTAAAAGCATCCAGTTTATGGAAAAAAGAAATTTTAATATTAAAACAATTCCTTTTCAAAGATAAAAAAAGAATTTTTTTAAATAAATTTTTACATGTATTTTATAAGACCACAATGATTTTACAATAAAGATATTAAATTATATTGCTCTTTTCAATTAATTTAACAGAAAAAGTAACAAAGTGGATTTTTTCATATTTATTTGCAAACTAAACTGATTAAAATTACAAAGTCCAAAAGCTAATTATAATTATAGTCTTAGTAAAACCAGTATAAAAAAGAAATACACTCTGAGAATATTTTAATGCACAGTTTAAAAAACTGCATTTCATATTTTTTAAAAAATCTAAGAAGCAGAAATTAATAATAATCGCATCAGAATTTAAATTATTTTACTTCAATATTAATCAATATTGACAATAATACAGTACAGAAACAAACAAATAAAAATCTATCTTTCTTTCTTTTTCACACATAAACAAACACAAGTTACTATTAGAGTGGGAAAACAAACAACAGCTAAAATATTTAGTTCTTTACCTGTTTCTTTAGCTTTCTTAAAGACATAGATGGTGTTACCAATAAAGGTATAGGTCCTCTATGTGATGACTTATCTTCAATATAAAGACCCACCCTAAAAATAAGTTTCTTTTTAGTATAAAACAAAGCTAATGAGGTGTAAAAAGAATAATAATCAAAACTTATTACATCACTACTTAAGAGAAGAATCACTATTCATTATTATTTTTAAATGAAAGTGGTTATAAAAATCACTTACATAATTGGTTGGTCTGGTTTAAAATCTGTTTTTGATACACTCGGAATACCTGAAAAATTTTAGAAAATTACTAAACATCTTTAAAAGTTTAAATTAATAACCATAATATTTTATTTCTTGATACCAAATATTGTTTCAAACTATCCATATCAAATAAAATTAAATTATAAAACCCTAGTTCACTTTTATAGGTAAAAGTCTTAGCTTAGTAAGAAGTAGATCAAAGACTACAAACTCCTCAACTCCAATGAAAACATAAATTATTAACAAATATATTCAGGAAAATTTTATCAAGAATACTTAGTAAGTAATGCAATTTCTCATAAAGGATATGAAATCATTTTATTATTTAAACAATTCTAAATCAAAAAACTTTTTTTTACAAAAATTAAGTAATTTTAAAATTAATGTTTAAAAATTCAAGTATACAAGCTCAAAATAAAGCTAGTGTATTTAAAAGGGCATTAAAAATTATTACTACATTTCTGCTTTAGCATTTAATTAAAATATATAATTATTCAATTTAATTTAATTAGTAGATAAAATGTAAAAGTTTTGAATATGTAGGACAATTTTTAAAAATAAACTAACCTTTATTGGCATCTTCTGCCTTTTCTTGTAAAAGTGAGGATAATGCAGCAACAGATGCTTTAGAAGAATTAGGTAAATGAAACTTTTCAGAATGTGATAAATGTTCAAGTTTAGGAGCAATTTTTTTCTTTGTACCTTTTGAAGTAGAAGGTGGTGAATGTTTTTCTGAGCAATGAGAACAAGTATCATTAGTTGCCTTTTCTTGTTTTTGATCAGAAGAAATACTTTTCTTATGCTTTTTTGAATTTAAAATTTTAGCATTAGATTCATCTACATTACCGTCATGTTCTGAAGTTTCATTTATTGATTCTTCAGCTATTGGCAGAAGCAATTGATTAGAAGAATAAATCAGATTTTGTGGTTTATTGTTTTGGAACTCCCATTTAGTAGGAAATGATTGAATATTTTTTGAAGTACTTGGCATTATAGAATTATTTGTGTAATCTGATGGTCGACTCCCACTGATTTTTGGTTTCTGAACAGAATTTTCAATCGAAAGACCATTACTTTTAGCAGCCAGCATATTAAATGCCTGGACAAAATCTTTCACAGATCCTTTGGTAGGTGGTTTCATTTTTAACTCATCAAACACAGTTTTTGACTTTTCACCACTATCTTCTGTAGATGCTAATGAACTATCTGTTGAATTTGCTTTTGATTCTTGAAGCATATCAATGGCTTTCATTTTTATAGGAATTTCCGGAGGTTCATCTGTCAATTCTGATGACGAAGTATCTTCTTCAATGGTATAGCGAATAGTATGAGGAGCAGGTATTTCTTCTACTGTAACAACATTTGTTTCAGTCTTTTGAATAGATATTTTTAAGCATACGTCACTGTTATCACTAGAATATTGTACAAAACTTGAAGATCTTGCTATGGAAGCATCATCATCTATCGCATCAATAGCTTTCATGGCTTTATAATTAACTAAGCCATATTTATCATCACTGCTATCTTCTGGAGAAAATGTGATTGAGCCACTGCTTGAATCGTCAGACTCAGTACCTCTATTATTCTTTACATTGTCATAATCTGATACATGTGGCCTTCTTTTTAAATGCTTATGAATTTTTCTATGCCTGGAAGCTTTTGATGATGTTTCTGGATGATTCCATTCATTTGAATTTTTACGTTGTACTTTAGTATGCTTCATACTGACAGACGGAAGGCTATAATCATTATATTTACAAACTGCACCATTTTGGAAATTTCTAGAATCCTTTTTGCGAACAGACGCATAAATAGCTGAATTAGTTGCACTTAAAGCAATGGGAGGTGGAGGTGCTCTTCTTTTTTTATATCTTTTCTGTACAGGAACTGAATATGAAACCCCACTAGTAGATTTAACAGTTTTTGATACAATTTTAGTATTCTTGTTCCGTTCTCTTTTACTATCTCTTCTTTCAACAGAATTGATGGAACAGTTAGACAATCGTTTGGGAATTTGTTCATCACCATTTATGGTAGAATTTTTCTTATATTCAATAGGTGGTAAAGGAGCTGGTCTCTTTTTCCTACTTTTTTTCTTCTTTAATTCAGGTACATGATTTGCATCCTCAAGAGACTTTCCAGATTGCTTTGAATTAATTGATTCATTTTTTTGTGAGCCTTTGGAAATACTAATAGATGCATACTCACTAAAAGAGGATAACCTTTGTCCAGTTAGAGATTGTGAGTTGTTTGAAAGAAACACACTGGTAACAGACTTTCTGTCTTTAAGAACAAGTTTCCTACTTGATTTACGTCGATTGGTGCCTAGCAGCAAACATGAAACCCACTCTTTGAAGCCATTCATAAACTTAAGACTATTTCTTGGATTGAAGATGGATTCTTTTCGAGATATACTCAGATCACTGTATTCTCTAACATCATGATTTGGATATTGAACAACAGCTCTAGATTCATCCTCAGGAACCCTTAAGCATTCTTCTCTCGAATGTGATCTATGCTGTCTTCCATACTGCCTATTATTAGGAATTTCATTTAGAACTCTGTTAGTAGGACCACAGGGAACACATACATTATATGCCTCATAAGGTTGATCTTCAAAATACATTGAACGTCGAGACGTTATTCTATCATACACAGGTGCATGACTGTAATGATGACCATTGTGATAAGCATCATTATGGTTGCATGTTGGACACTACAAAACAAAAAAAAAATTAAAAATTCTTTATAGCAGAAAAACAATACATTGAAAAATTGGATTATCAAAGCTTCTTATTTAATTTCCACTAATCATGCAAAACCAAGATCTAGCAAACTTTGAAACATGCAACAAAATATTGACATAAAATTTTTAATTGAGTATATAGAATTAAAATGGCATTAACTTAAATTTGGAAGAAAAAAAACTTGCAGAAATATAATCCATTAAAATCAATTTCAAATCAGAATCAGAAATTGGATCATAATTTTTTTAATTCAAAATATTTTACTGATAAATTATTTTAGATGACAATAAACATAGAACTAAAAAATCTGGGGGGAGGGGGGAATAGAAGCATATCAAATAAATATTTATAGTTGACTGATTGAAAATATATCAAGTTATCATTGCATTGGATGAGAAATTGAGCAAGTCTAAAACTTTCATTTCTAATTTTCACTTTTTG